>KZ061844.1:263544-315301 GCA_002091835.1 Anopheles maculatus
GAAGGCTTTACGACTGTCTTTCTCCCTCATTCTCTCTTTTCATTTTACAGTCTCTGAGTGTCTTGTTGAGTCTGTGCACATTCAGCACACCCACATTACATTTTTATCGCTTCATCCTAGAGCACTGCAAGCGTTGGGCTATAACTTTCCGACACAAATCCTCGAGCAATCTCGGCCTCGAGTCCCCACCAGGCCGGATGCCTGGATGTCCGGAGCACGTTTTGTAAAGCAAAACACAGCTACAGAATAAATAATAATTCTCTTCTCGAGCGACAGTCACGCATCCTTCATCCTGCTGACGGTCGGATGCTTTCGGAGCCATGATTTTGTCCCCATATCTTCCCAAACTGACCATCGCTGATAAACGCATTGCATCACGTCGGTGCCTTGCATCATCGTCAATCTAGAAGTGGCTTCGCTTTATCACGATGGCCACTAACATCAGATGCAGCTTGATTTACGATGCAACGCGCTCACTCGGTTCTAGGACACGCTACGTACGGTGCGTGTTTTGACGAACGGCGAACTGACCTACGGCAGAGCTTCCTTCAGGCATTAAAGTACGCTGTTTCTCTCGCTCGCTTTAAAGTGCCCCAAACAGGGGTAGAGTGTCATTAAAAACCCACTGCCATCCGATGCAAATATTCAGCCGGAAATAACAAAGCACATGGGTATATTAAACTGGAAAACATTTCCTTCCCATGGTTCGTAAGCTTTCCCTCGGCCTCATTTGCTTGGCATGTAAGCGGATTAGAAACATTTCTTCTAGCTACAATCAACTGTATCGGTTGGGTAGAAGATGACAGCACTGCCAGGGCATTGCCAAGGAAACTACCGCTTTACTACATCCGACAGCTTTCTTCGCTCGGTGACAACCGCAAGGACTAACCCGCTACAGAACGGTCACATTTATATTCATGTATCTATTACTTTAGCTTGAGCTTGAGCACTCCGCAACAACAGCAGCAAAAACGACATTGGGGACGAGTGTAACCATCATCATTACAAGCTGTAATGTGACGGAGCTGTAAGCGTTTTTTGGATTGCGCAGACAAGCATAGAAGGAGATGGGTGATGCCGGTTATTAAACCTCCAGAATTGATACACTGTGTATGTAAATTTTAATTTCATTTTTCCCTGGTGAAGGGTTAAACACATCTCTGTCGAATGTTGAAAGATCATTTGGCACCGAAGAGCGTAGGTTACACTTAATTGATAAAGATACGTGTAGGGGTGAAGCATCGGAAGGGGTGTGGAGTTGAAAGGATAGAATCTTCGCAACTTCACCGCAATGACGTCGTACAGATTGATTAGAAAATGATAGTGATATGTAAATTACTCAGGATAACGCAACGAGTGATGCTTTAATTCTATGAGCCGTCTGTTTGAGTGGGCTTGTGTATGGGTATTTTGAATATTAAAGAAAATGTCTTGCCAACATTTGTAATTAGACAAAGGATCAAAAGAAGTTATGCTAGTGGTTTCAAGTTTGATAATTTTGTTGTTAAACATTCACTTGAGTGTATTAACTTATTTAAAATATAGTATAAAAGAGTAAAATTTTTATACAGTGGGTAATGTACCTTTACAATCCTTTGCTTTTAAAGAAATTAGAGAAAGAGAATTGATAGTTTGATTAGCTTAATAAAGAATACCATTTCCTTTTCTGTTATGAAAAGGTTTTTTAAACAAAAAAAAATTAAACAAACAAGCTTATGTAGTGAGGCCCTGATATTTGCATGATGGAGATATCTCTAGGCAGATATACAATGTTTAAAAAATGTATTAAATGCAATTAAATCATTTAAACAAAATTCTAATGGTACTAGGTATGTACATAAAAGATACACTTAAATATATAAATTATTTTTCTTGATTTATCCATCTGTTTGGTCTTGTTGGTTATAGTCCGGATGACTAGGCTTATTTGCAAGACGTAGCCAAATAGTAAATCCTTGCTACGTATTAATGGGACCACACCGGATAAACGACATCTTCTTCGATTCGTTAAGGCCACAAAGTATAATGAGTAAGTTGAGATTATATAGCTAGCGTATAGCTACTAGGATATTTATTTATTTATTTAATAAGCTAGTGGCCGCTTGTTAGCGCAGTCAATAAAGAATATTGAAGAAAAAAGGAGCTAGAAAGAAATATTTACTATGGTAGAGCTGTTAGAGCTGAAGTATAAACTTTACAGATTTACGTACGTAACCCTTCGCGTTTCTTGATATTCTTTCCGCTCTATTTATTTATTCTTTCGTTATCCTGTTTTACTTTTTCTCTGAACTATAAATATTTATAGAAACGATGTAGCCTGTGCATCCCTTTTTATGGCGTGCACAAATGCAACACTCACATACCTTTGATAATACACGAAGCAAAAATATCAAAGTCCTCTATCTCCATAGCCTAAGCCTAAGCTGTCCTATCATCGTAACACACATACGCGCGCCCGCTGCTTCACTATCTAAATCGTCTACGAATAGTATTATGCACATTCTTTCGCCTGTTTTCGCCTTCCTGTGCAATGCAAAGAATCGGTGCAAAAGGTACGGTGAGAGACATGATGCTATTTTACCGTTTGCGTCAAGATATGCATCACATTTGCAAGCGATTGTTATGCACCCTATACGGGACGTGCCAATACGATAGTCACCACGACAGCGTACACACTTTAACGCCCTGCCTGTCTGTTCAAAAAGCGGGTGCCCTTGGCTCGTTTCTATTACATCGTCACGCCATCGGTACGCAAAGGAGCGACATCATCTTTCGGTCGGTGGTGATTCTTCAACCGGCTTCAGCATCATCAATATGTAAGCTCTTATCGTGATGATCTTGGACATACTGCAGCCCATCATCACACTCAGAACAAGAAACCCACACACACACAAACAAAAAACAGTGTCACGATGGTGTCACTACGATAGACGGTCCCGAGGAACGCACCAGACACGTTCAACCGGCTACAAAACGATACCGGCGGAATTGGTTGTTTGCTTACCGAAGAAGCGATGATTATTTACCGACCGAGTGCGGGATGGTTTTTAAGCAGTAATTATTTTTCCATCCCATTTATATACACACCGATCCACACAGCACAGATCAAATATTTATCCGAGGCGATTCGTGATGGGCGTGCGATGGCGAGAGCCATCTGATAGGAGGCGGTTGAAAGATTGAAATTGAAATCCACCACCGATGGGTGATGGGCGCTAAGGATTTCTGCATTTACTCCTAGTTTTGTTGTGCTTTTTTAACTCTTTTTGTTTCGTTTCTCGTCGCTTTTCCACTGCTACAGCATTGGCGGTACGGAATGGTTGCGAGATGCGGTTTGCCTTTCGAGAAAGCGATGGCAAGACGACCAAGATGATGGGATAGATTTCAGCCTGATGTAGGCCAGCCGCAAAACCATCATCATCATGTCAATGGTGATCGTTCCGCAGCAAAGCACTACCAACATGAAGGAACAATTTTCTGCTTCAAATGTAGAGAACGATGCAATTCCAGCGTCGGCTGAGTACACCACACAGCCACTACAAGCGTTTCAAAGCGATAAGTGAAAGCGTTCGGTTTAAAGTGCTTTGATATGTTTCTGATGATGTTCACTCGGCAGCACTGTCTCCAATGGGCACGGCACGGACGACCTCCCAGCGTCCAGCGAACGTCTGTCTCTGTGTCGGAACTCTAAGGGTTTGCATTGGCCCCGTGTCAATGACAAGTGCATAAATATGACACCCCCTTAGCATGGCTGGGTGGCAGAGCGCTGTGTGTTGCTTTTATCTCCACAACCCACCCAGACGACACAGAAAAGACGCAGAACCACGCTAAGCGCACGAAGAAGCACAAATGAAGGAAATTAAATGACAAGAACAGCACAGAACAACACTGGCACGACCTCAGGACTTGTCTGTTTACTGCGATGGGGCTAACCACCGATTGAAATCCATGCACCCGATGCGTGTACTAATGATTTACCAGCATCACAGATGGCCATAATATTGTGCCCGGCTTGCGTGTCCCTCACGAACTTCGTTACAGTACCAACGGCCAATAAACCAACCCACATTCTTGCTTCTGATCCCCGATACTGTTCGGTTTCGATAATTTGTTCTGATAAACAATGCAACCGATACCGGTAAAGCCCATCCGGATCATACACGCTGCTGTAAGGTTTGAGCTGCATGACAATACGTGTGTGTGTGTCACAAAGACAGGCACGAAGCATTGGAAGTGCGCGAATTTTCCTCCACATTGTGCAGGTGGAAAAGCTATGCAACCTACGGTCAGCAACTCGTTTGATGTTTGGTGGCTCATTGTAGTAGCGTTCATTTTCCAGGAAAATTGCAATGCACAATCGCGGCTGTTGGGTATTTGTGGTGGGAACAACACATTTATGAAACGGCAGCGATATTGTTACTCGGCGATTTGTAGAAATAGGTAACAAATACATACACTTACACACAAGGACCTTTTTTCACCGTCTGTAAATCAATGCATGTAATGCATACACAATAATTATCGCACATTTGTGCGGCCTCATGTAGGCATTCCTAGAAATGTATTGTATTGCTCTAACAGTGGGTTTATAAAGCGATGTGTAAAGGATATTTTACAAAATTTCTCTATATTTAACCATGGATTGAACAATTTGTATTTGTCACGTCTACAATACACATACCTACATACATGAATATATAATGTTTGAAAAGCATTATGACATAAAATGAAATAGAATTATTATATGTGAGTTAAAAAAGACTGAAAATCTAAATATGCATAAAGTCGAATCCCGAACGTGTAAACCTGCATTGCATAGAATCTAAAACTTTAAATATAATGATTAAAACTGTAGTTATTCTAAAAAAGGCGTTCTTAAAATACTTTTATTTCTCTAATGATATTCCAAACTATTACAAGCAAAACAATTTCTTTAGATGTTTTCATAGTTATATTACGCGGCGATTAAATAAAATTTATTCCCATGCACCTCTAGGATAATGATGTCTTGAATCCTATTTGTATGGTCGATATTTGGATTACTTTTAAAAAATAAATTTTATCTATGCAACAAGTCTGACGCACAGGCCTAACTGTTTACCGTACAAAAGTTTGAACTAGAACTAGAACGTGGCCCTGATATTATAATAATAATACGCTAAAGTGTGTTGAGCTGTGTGATAAGCGGTGATGGAACGTCAACAATAGCCAGGATATCTAGTCTGCATGGTGAGATTGTGCTGGAATAAACAAATAATTTAGTAGCCGCTTCGGTTATCAGTTCAGAAGATTATTGAAACACCAAACTAGAATTGACAGGTAACGTCATGAGACTGGCACCGGACAATCCGTAAAAGAAGAAAGCCCTTTGGTTTTCTTAGGACCTGCGCCCTCGTCACTGTCCCTAAACTTATCGCTAATACCATGAATCTAGTCTTCATACGAGCTAATTCTAGACCTCTTTTTGTTTATCACCTGATCACCTTTGAGCAGAATCACCGACGCCACTGAGGATTTTCTTCGGCTCTCAAACCTTCCAACGAAGTCCTGGTACAAAATATTCCGCAGTGTTAACTTTAGGCGGGACATGCTCTGTCTCCTGCATGCTTTGCATAACTGAAGTCTCTTTCAGTGAAATAAGACTTCTTCGTCTTCTTCCTTGGCACTACAACCTCGTGAGGTCTTGGCCTGCTATTGCTAGCTTTCTGTGACTAAGTTTTACCCTAGCTGGATAGTCAGTCTTGCGTACGGGGAGGCGGTCCGCCGGGATTCGAACCCCAGTCCTGCCGTGTGAAGACCGGGGCCGTTATCGGATATACCACCGGGCCGCCCCTATAAATAAGACTAGCAACACATAAACTTTCTGCCTCTTCGTAGCATGATATCTCGGTTACTGAACCAAAACAACTGTCAGATCGTTCTTTCCAAGTCTCTACAATTTGTATATGGGAATGAATGTGGCCAGCACTCGAGCTGACAGACACACAGAAAGAGTATTCGGAAGGATATATAAGGAAAACATGTCTAGGAAGAGGCAGTGTTCGAGAAGCAAGGACAACGAATTGTAAAGAGTCTGTCGGGTAATAAAAGAACTAAACTTTCCTACCTGTATATTACGTACAAAGTGAGTCGAAAGTTACGTCCAATTTTTTCCTAAAGTCATACACTAAACACTAAACGATAACTGTTCAGTACTCGTATCCGTCTTGAATATGGATTCCTGCTACACAATTCCTAGCATAAAACTAGCATCATGCTACAAATCAAGTGTAACTATTATTTTAGTACTATAGAAACTAAAACAGATATCAAAAGCGAGATATTAACGATGGTAAACGCATGGTTTTGTTTTATTTTCCCAACTGATAAAGCAACATAAAGGGTCAACTTAATGTTACGTTCTGAATTACTCGACGATATTCTAATTCATTTTTGTCCCTACAACTTACCACTGTTTTCTACCTCATCCCTTCCTCTAGCATCGTAAAATTGACCATTGAGACCAGCCCAGTCCCACAAGCTGCTAGGATGCGCCCATTCTCGGTCTCGAAACGCGACGAACGAGATGCAAACGCCAATCGATCTTCTGATGGTGGCCAGTGGCGTGATTTGATTTTCCAATTTTCCTCCTGCGAAGCGATGGAGGAGCCATATTTTTTAGCCCACATTCTAACACACACACACAAACCTAATCCCTCCATTACCACCGCCGCTTTTAAATGGGATTAAAAACGTAAAGTTCGCTCTTATCACGTGAAGTGCACCGTGTGCGTGTGTGTATAAATTTGGAGAGTGCGCGAGGGATTCCAATTAATAAGATTTATTTGACCACACTAACGTTACCGTATCCCCGACCGGTACAGGTTTTGTTCTCGTTTTTTTTTCTCTCGCTCTCTCTCTCTCTCTCTCTTTCTTTCCGTTCGTTCTAGCTGATTTATTTAGTAGCTACTTTTAGCAGTCTGTTCTGCTCCAGGGATCGCCCCGAGATCATCCCTACACAGCGAACAGGGCGACCGGACGAGAAATCAAATGGGAGCGGGATAGGCTAGTCGGTTGTGGTCAAGCCCGGGAAGTCGGCGACTGTACGCGCAAATGTGATCCCTTTTAGCTTAATTGGAAGCATCGTGTTTTTCGCTCGCTCCCGGACGCCGCCAATGGCCGCCGCAGTTTTCGAATGATTTCAAAGATTGGTTGGGATTTTTATTTTCCATTTCTCATATGGTTGTCGTGGGCTGGCACATCGTACAGTTTCAGACAAAATGATGTTTGAGGTTGTTTAAAGTTATTACCGACCAGCTCGAACCCACCAAGGTGCTGGATGGTCTCGGTGGCAATGGTTAAAGAAAACGAATCGATAGGCAAAAGATATTAGACTGTTTTGGAATCATATTAGGGAATTGAATGAGGGAATTGCTTGGTAATAGCAATAGAGCATCCGGTCACCTCCGGGAGTTTTATTATGCTGATTGCCATACGCAAACTCACTAACACTACACTATTAAATGTCTCTAATGATATTCGATGTGCGCTGTAGCTTCATTTTGATTCAACGTACAGTAATCACCACAGAGATATTTAAACCCTTATTGTAAGATTAAATGGCACAATCTAATCTCTTTAATAATCCTAGTAGATAGTCTAGGCTTTAGAAAGGCTATGACAAGAATGGCTGTGGTAGAAAATCGATGAAATGTGCGTTGAATTACAAGGTCTTTTTGTACACCAGGTCCCATCAACTACGTATCCTTCACAAATACAAGATTTCTTATTAGTCCCGTACAGGACGAGGTTCCTTACAATACGAGGTCCCTAGGAAGGTTAGGCATTTTGGAAATCTAAGTCTCCTAGACGATCAAGCTTCTTTCTGTACGAGGTTGGTAGCTGAATCTTAGACAACGATCTCACGATGACGATATTTTATCGACTCGGAAGTCGTGTGTTCGACAACGGTTTCGATAATGAGGTCTCATAGCTGATTAAGCTTAAACTACTATGAGTTCTTTGAATACTACTATAAGTTAGCTAAACAAATGCTTTGAACTTCGAAGAGGCTTGTTGTACTCATCGACAAAGATAGAAGATCTTCCTATAAGTGGACTGTGTGGTCCTTAGGAGAGCGTACCACGAGCATTTATATGAGCTTCAAATGAGGTCGCCCGTACAAGAGAAATTTTGAACGCTGTCGTCTATTGTTGACCACCTCGTCGCCAGTTGTTATGTCTCCACACGTTTCGGACGTTGAATGCTACGCGGGACACAACTTCGTTACAAACTGCAAACACTTAACATTTATTAACAATTAACACATTAAAATGCCAGTACGTCGTCCCGTGGCTGATGCTCGATCTGTAACCTCGTCGCCAGTTGTTATGTCTCCACACGTTTCGGACGTTGAATGCTACGCGGGACACAACTTCGTTACAAACTGCAAACACTTAACATTTATTAACAATTAACACATTAAAATGCCAGTACGTCGTCCCGTGGCTGATGCTCGATCTGTAGCCGAATGAGGAGTGCGAGCGCTCAACGCAGGACCGATCAGCTGCTCGAGCTGACCCACGTTGACCCCACGTTGACACGCAGATGACACGCACACCTCTGCATGTTGTCGCACGACGCGAGCAACCCAGAGGACAATGTCGTGCAACGCAGTCCGCGTTCGCAACAGTCACAAAGACAGGCACGAAGCATTGGAAGTGCGCGAATTTTCCTCCACATTGTGCAGGTGGAAAATCTATGCAACCCACGGTCAGCAACTCGTTTGATGTTTGGTGGCTCATTGTAGTAGCGTTCATTTTCCAGGAAAATTGCAATGCACAATGGCGGCTGTTGGGTATTTGTGATGGGAACAACACATTTATGAAACGGAAGCGATATTGTTACTCGGCGATTTGTAGAAATAGGTAACAAATACATACACTTACACACAAGGGCCTTTTTTCACCGTCTGTAAATCAATGCATGTAATGCATACACAATAATTATCGCACATTTGTGCGGCCTCATGTAGGCATTCCTAGAAATGTATTGTATTGCTCTAACAGTGGGTTTGTAAAGCGAGGTGTAAAGGATATTTTACCAAATTTTTCTATATTTAACCATTGATTGAACAAATTGTATTTGTCACGTCTACAATACACATACCTACATACATGAATATATAATATTTGAAAAGCATTATGACATAAAATGAAATAGAATTATTATATGTGAGTTAAAAAAGACTGAAAATCTAAATATGCATAAAGTCGATTCCCGAACGTGCAAACCTGCATTGCATAGAATCTAAAACTTTGAATATAATGATTAAAACTGTAGTTATTCTAAAAAAGGCGTTCTTAAAATACTTTTATTTCTGTAGTGATATTCCAAACTATTACAAGCAAAACAATTTCTTTAGATGTTTTCATAGTTATATTACGGGGCGATTAAATAAAATTTATTCCCATGCACCTCTAGGATAATGATGTCTTGAATTATACATCCTGTTTGTATGTTCGATATTTAGATTACTTTAAAAAAATAAATTTTATTTATGCAACAAGCCTAACGCACAGGCCTAACTCTTTACCGTACAAAAGTTTGAACTAGAACTAGAATGTGGCCCCAATATTATAATAATAATTGTGAATACGCTAAAGTGTGTTGAGCTGTGTGATAAGCGGTGATGGAACGTCAACAATAGCCAGGATATCTAGTCTGCATGGTGAGATTCTGCTGGATAAACAAATAATATAGTAGCCGCTTCGGTTATCAGTTCAGAAGATTATTGAAACACCAAACTAGAGTTGACAGGTAACGTCATTAGACTGGCACCGGATAATCCGTAAAATAAGAAAGCCCTTTGGTTTTCTTAGGACCTGCGCCCTCGTCACTGTCCCTAAACTTATCGCTAATACCATGAATCTAATCTTCATACGAGCTAATTCTAGACCTCTTTTTGTTTATCACCTGATCACCTTTGAGCAGAATCACCGACGCCACTGATGATTTTCTTCGGCTCTCAAACCATCCAACGAAGTCCTGGTACAAAATATTCCGCAGTGTTAGCTTTAGGCGGGACATGCTCTGTCTCCTGTATGCTTTGAATAACTGAAGCCCCTTTAGCGAAATAAGACTAGCAACAGTTCTGAAAGCAATTGGTCGTCTGAAACCATCGTTATACTCAAGAGATATGGTGTCACCATTGTACCAATCTTGATCTCGATTTTTCGAGACTCGTTTCGTCTGGGTATGTATTCTGCGAGTTGGAAAACCTCGTAGTTAGTTCCGATACACAAAAAGGGGGACAAATTTAATGCTTGTAATCTTGTTCTTCTAATTCTAATTCTTGATCTTCTAAATCTTGCTTCTGCTTCTCTTCTTGCTGCTGCCTTGAACTACCTCAGTACTGCCCAACACGGATTCGTTCCCAAGCGCTCTACCCCCACGAACCTTGTTGAATTTGCCAGCCTTTGCTACAGAACCATCGACACTGGCTCCCAAGTTTATAGAGGCGAATGAGGTCTATGAGACCCAAAGCCTCTGTAAATAAATGATAAAAAAAAGGCTCCCAAGTTGACGCGGTATACACGGACATCAAAGCAGCATTTGATAGTGTCCCTCACCCCCTGCTTTTCACCAAGCTCCAGGCGCTCGGTACACCCTTTCAACTGCTGGCATGAATGCGCTCTTACCTTGCTGGCCGATCGTACTGCGTGAAAATGGGACCCAACATGTCGCGTCGTATCACTGCTTCTTCAGGGGTGCCTCAAGGGAGCAACCTCGGACCGCTTCTCTTCGTCATTTTTATTAACGATGTAACTCGAGTGCTCCCTGCTATCTACTATTCGCAGACGATGCAAAGCTGTTCATGCCGATCCACAACCGCTCTGACCAACTACGCCTTCAAGCTATTCTTTCCACGTTCCAGTCATGGTGTTCAAAGAATGGTCTTGACCTGTGCGTTGAGAAGTGTGCTATTATAACGTTTACAAGAAAGCGGTGCCCTTTAGCGTACGACTACTCCTTAAACGGTTCGTTCATTGATCGCAAAAGCTGTGTTAGGGACTTAGGAGTCCTCCTTGACGAAAAGTTGAGCTTCCACGACCAGCTTAAGCATGTTGTCACTAAGGGCAACCAACTGATCGGCTTGCTAAAGCAACTAGCGCGTGATCGCGTCTCCATCAAGATGCTTTACTGCTCCTTGGTTCGGTCGGTACTGGAGTATGCTTCTATTGTATGGTGGCTCTCTGCTGCAAGTCCCCTGGCCCGATTGGAATCCGTCCAACGCAAGTTCACCCGGTTCGCTTTGCGCATCTGGATTGTCCAAATGGACTACGACACTCGCTGTGCACTACTAGGCATCGAGTCGCTGAACCAGCGTAACTGCAACGCCCAGAGAATATTTGTTGCGGGACTTTTGGACGGCCGGATCGACTCCCCAACGCTACTCTCTGGGCTCAACATATACGTCCCACCGAGATTGCTTCGCATAAGGCCGTTGCTCGACGTAGAGGACCGTCGAACCCGATTCGGCGCCTCTGATCCCTTTCTCTGTATGTGCCGTGAGTTTAACGTCATCTGTGATCATCATCAACCAGACATGTCGCGTGCCGCGTTTTTGAATTGTATTCGAACTGTCCGTCCAGCTAACAATTAAGATTTGTGGCCCGTTGAGTTTTAAATAAATAAATAATAATAATAAGACTAGCAACACATAAACTATCTGCCTCTTCTTTGACATTATAGCCATTCCTAAATCTTCTTAGATTTTATTGTACCCGCAGCATGATGTCTCGATTACTGAACCAAAACAACTGTCAGATCGTTCATTCCAAGTCTCTACAATTTGTATATGGGAATGAATGTGGCTAGTACTTGAGCGGACAGACACACAGGAAGAATATTCGGAAGGATATATAAGGAAAACATGTCTAGGAAGAGGCAGTGTTCCAGAAGCAAGGACAACGAATTGTAAAGAGTCTGTCGGTAAATAAAAGAACTAAACTTTAATACCTGTATATTACGTTCAAAGTGAGTCGAAAGTTACGTCCATTTTTTTCCTAAAGTCGCACACTAAACGATAACTGTACTCGTATCCGTCTTGAATATGGATTCCTGCTACACAATTCCTAGCATAAAACTAGCATCATGCTACAAATCAATTATAACTACTATTTTAGTACTATAGAAACTAAAACAGATATCAAAAGCGAGACTTTAACGATGGTAAACGCATGGTTTTGTTTTATTTTCCCAACTGACAAAGCAACATAAAGGGAAAACTTAATGTTACGTTCTGAATTACTCGACGATATTCTAATTCATTTTTGTCCCTACAACTTACCACTGTTTTCTACCTCATCCTTTCCTCTAGCATCGTAAAACTGACCATTGAGACCAGACCAGTCCCACAAGCTGCTAGGATGCGCCCATTCTCGGTCTCGAAACGCGACGAACGAAATGCAAACGCCAATCGATCTTCTGATGGTGGCCAGTGGCGTGATTTGATTTTCCAATTTTCCTCCTGCGAAGCGATGGAGCAGCCATATTTTTTAGCCCACATTCTAACACACACACACACAAACCTAATCCCTCCATTACCACCGCCGCTTTTAAATGGGATTAAAAACGTAAAGTTCGCTCTTATCACGTGAAGTGCACCGTGTGCGTGTGTGTATAAATTTGGAGAGTGCGCGAGGGATTCCAATTAATAAGATTTATTTGACCACACTAACGTTACCGTATCCCCGACCGGTACAGGTTTTGTTCTCGTTTTTTTTTCTCTCGCTCTCTCTCTCTCTCTCTCTTTCTTTCCGTTCGTTCTAGCTGATTTATTTAGTAGCTACTTTTAGCAGTCTGTTCTGCTCCAGGGATCGCCCCGAGATCATCCCTACACAGCGAACAGGGCGACCGGACGAGAAATCAAATGGGAGCGGGATAGGCTAGTCGGTTGTGGTCAAGCCCGGGAAGTCGGCGACTGTACGCGCAAATGTGATCCCTTTTAGCTTAATTGGAAGCATCGTGTTTTTCGCTCGCTCCCGGACGCCGCCAATGGCCGCCGCAGTTTTCGAATGATTTCAAAGATTGGTTGGGATTTTTATTTTCCATTTCTCATATGGTTGTCGTGGGCTGGCACATCGTACAGTTTCAGACAAAATGATGTTTGAGGTTGTTTAAAGTTATTACCGACCAGCTCGAACCCACCAAGGTGCTGGATGGTCTCGGTGGCAATGGTTAAAGAAAACGAATCGATAGGCAAAAGATATTAGACTGTTTTGGAATCATATTAGGGAATTGAATGAGGGAATTGCTTGGTAATAGCAATAGAGCATCCGGTCACCTCCGGGAGTTTTATTATGCTGATTGCCATACGCAAACTCACTAACACTACACTATTAAATGTCTCTAATGATATTCGATGTGCGCTGTAGCTTCATTTTGATTCAACGTACAGTAATCACCACAGAGATATTTAAACCCTTATTGTAAGATTAAATGGCACAATCTAATCTCTTTAATAATCCTAGTAGATAGTCTAGGCTTTAGAAAGGCTATGACAAGAATGGCTGTGGTAGAAAATCGATGAAATGTGCGTTGAATTACAAGGTCTTTTTGTACACCAGGTCCCATCAACTACGTATCCTTCACAAATACAAGATTTCTTATTAGTCCCGTACAGGACGAGGTTCCTTACAATACGAGGTCCCTAGGAAGGTTAGGCATTTTGGAAATCTAAGTCTCCTAGACGATCAAGCTTCTTTCTGTACGAGGTTGGTAGCTGAATCTTAGACAACGATCTCACGATGACGATATTTTATCGACTCGGAAGTCGTGTGTTCGACAACGGTTTCGATAATGAGGTCTCATAGCTGATTAAGCTTAAACTACTATGAGTTCTTTGAATACTACTATAAGTTAGCTAAACAAATGCTTTGAACTTCGAAGAGGCTTGTTGTACTCATCGACAAAGATAGAAGATCTTCCTATAAGTGGACTGTGTGGTCCTTAGGAGAGCGTACCACGAGCATTTATATGAGCTTCAAATGAGGTCGCCCGTACAAGAGAAATTTTGAACGCTGTCGTCTATTGTTGACCAGATCCTCCTTATCCCTTCCCTGTCAGATTCGATGTGTTAAGAGTTTCCAACTTTCATTCGGCTCAAAACTTCCAAAACTTGCTCCATCTCTGGATTCCTTGGTTCCTTGGACGATTTCGATAACGAGGCCTCATGATGCATGAGGCTTGTCAGAAGAGACTTCTTGCACGACAAAGGCTATTGGTAGGTGAGGTACGTGAGAAAAAATGTTATTTTTTATGACTTTGCAGAATGGGGTTATTGGACAAGGACTCCACAGGCGTCAGTCTACTCCATCCTCAAGTAAGACTTCACTGAGTTAAGCAGAAGTCATTTCAATTGCAGCATATCGAACAGTATCGTCATCAAATGTCTGCCCAACCCTACTGCGGAACTCGGTAGCATAAACACGTTGACAATACTTTCTCTAAGGATTAGGATAAATTAAAATGTTTGCGATCGTTGTAGCTCAAATATCTCTGAGATTCGATGAAACGTTGATGATTGTGCTGTACTAAAGCGAAACTAGATTACGCTTTAAGTTTTCTATTCCGCTCTAGGAGTATTTTACTAGCCATTCCCATTTAAAATCATTTATTAAAATGAGCTGCGAAATGTTTTAATTACATTAGATCATCCCGAGTCCATAGTGTCCCACAGTAAATGTTATCTAGAACTTCCCGGTTGCGATTGTTTCCATCAAATGTTACAGCACGGCCAAAAACTACTATACAAAACCACTGTCATGTTTTAAACGATCTCTAGCAACAGAAAAATGTTGCCGTTCGGTGTTCCAAACCATTCCAAAAAACCGACCGTCCGACTGCCTTAACTTTATGGTGACACAAAACAATCGGGGAATGAAACAACTGTGGTCTACCATAATTTGTGCACGGCATACGTCCACCGTACAGTGTTCATAGACGACACGTTACTGCTACAGGATGACCGGGCGATGGGTGCAATTTATTATTAGCAGTGCATCATCACGCGGCACAATATTGTGGTGTTTATATGCCTTCACACGAACGGTTTTTGGGGCGAAACGGATGGTGAACCTAGCTGTGGTCAGCGATGTTGAATGGTGAATATTTAGTGCAATTATTTTGTTGCATAGTTTCCCATTTTTTACTAAGCCACAACAGTTGCAAATTCGATGCAATCGTTCCCAATTAATGGTTATGATGAGTATTTAGCAATTGAAATTGAAACGATTCGTTTGTATGGACGATTAAACTGCTAAATTGATGTATTTCAGTTCTAAGTTTCTTTTTTTTATAAAATTCATCAAGGTCCAGATATGGTACTCTTAAAACAAATATTTTGTTTTTGTTTAGTAGACAATATTCACCGGACAACTTAAAGCGTGACATAGATTTATAGGAAATTTAAAGTAAATTAATTAGTTAATTGATGAATCAACAAAAACTGAATCAAACAAATAGAGAAATAAACCAAGTAAAGAAACCAATAAATAAATTGAATCATTAATTTATTGGCTAACGAATGGACTGATCACTTAATTAACTAAATAAATAAATAATTAAATCTTTAAATGAATAATATAACAAAATAAATAACAAGTATATGGCTTACGTTACTATTAAGCAGATAATAGCTGCCCCATATTGCATTTCTATAGCACACACCATTTTGTATTAACACCTGCCCCACCAAATGTTTAACCTAAATCACAAAGAAATAACAAACAAAAAACACCTCCCAATCTGCATAAAATGGTGCAGCCGGTGTACGAGCGAATGCGATTCACTCACAGATTGATTATTATTTTATAGATTTTCATGCTCAACACGAGCTGTTTGCGAAAGTGATTGCCAATGTTGTTTCCTTCATAAATAACAACCCGAAACTTGCCCGCCGATGGAGACGCCCGGTACTTTTTGGACGAATCATGCACACATGATTTATACGAACAATAGCGCACCGACCTCCGACCGGCCCGGGATGTTAACGAAGAATTAAATAAAACCGGAAACGCTTCCCCGCAACTTTTTCACCCCATCTCACCAGTCCCTCCTCCTAGTTGCTAGTCTTTAGACCCCACCGATGTTAACCGTGAGCGTGGATGCGTTCGAACAAAAAACGCAAAACCATCCGCACGTTCGTCCCGGGGGCAAAATTTCCGAACATGAATTCGTACTTTCGCTACATTCGTCTACATAATTCACGGGCGGGCACTGCGGCGCGAAGAAGACACACCCTGCCCGGGAAGTTTCTCTCGCACCAGGTCGGTGGTTTATGATTGATGTCTAACATTTTACCAGTGGACACTTGGTACCGGCACCGTTTCGTTTCAAACTCACACGAAAAAAAAACAGGAAATAAAAACACACACCCGGAACAATCTCCATCTTGCTTCATCGAGCATCGGGCGGATGGGAGAGATAATGATACAGGTTCGCTAAATTGTTTCCCGCCAGGAAGCGTCCGGACGCAGTGGTGTGGCGAAATATGCAACATTGTGCTGTGAGTTGGTTTCTCGCGAAATTCCAACGCATGTTCGTGGCACGTGACTGGATAGTCGATTAAACACCGACACGGCATAGCTACCCTGAGTCGGCCAGAAAATACAGGATCGAGGTAAAGCTTTGTTTTGGTATTTTGTGTGCGCATTTTATCACGACGCATCAATGTACTACGGTTGGATTCAATTTTTATGTCACCTCAACGCGAAAATGTTTTTGAAAACATGAGCGCTGCCTATCGATTATTAAACCGGATACCGGATTCTATACTCTACCTATTGCTTTCAAATTCCCATACATTCCATTAAAACAGTATTCTTATTTTGTTTTGCACACAACCCCCAACACACGCACTGCCTGTCATGTTCACTGCCCCGTCTGTCCGTGAGTGCTGATCGTAATTGAATTAAAACGACCACTGTTGCTAACGTACCGCACCGAAACCTTGCCGTGGGTGATTTTAAATCTTTCGTTCGGCGAGACACATGACAGGCATAATGGAATTGAACACAACTCGTACGCATCGTACGCAACGGAGTCCCCCGAAGCGGCCACCAAATGCCAATTCCCCAAATGTGGTGGCCGTGCATCACTGTATACCATCTTCATTCGTTATCGAAGTCGTTCGATACCATCCATAAGTACAACCGAGACCCTGCACGCGTGTATGTTTCTTAGAACATTATGCCAGCAGCTAGAGCTGCTGTTGTAGCTGCCTAATGGTTTGTGCGAAGATATATTAAGCCACGGAATAAGCTACTTCTCTGGAAAGGGGTTTGTGTATTGTTTTGGTGCTCGTTAATAATGTTAAAGCCTTTATTCCTAGGATTTTAGAATGTAACGAATATTCTGTTGATAATGCTGCTATTTTGGTCGGCTTTTAATTCAATTTAATTTATTTAATGGATAAGTTCATACCAAGATTTCCCTTATCTTTTATTGCGTTTTAAAAGGAAAATAGAAACAATGTACAAATAAACAAATAAACGTAGGAGTTATTAACATGATGTCAAACAACAAGTACAGCAAGCTAAATTTAATAACCATCGCCTTTATAGGGACGTTATAGCTTTATGCACGTGTTCTAATATCACTTGTATAAATAAGTCTAATAAAGGACTGAACATTCTGGGAGGGTCATTTATACAAACTCGTGCCGATAGGTCTAGTATACCTCTCTCACCAATGAGGAGCATATACATAGAGATGCATTTAGTATAATTAAGTCTCCAAGCGAGTGAGTGTGACAATGAGTATAGTATGAACGACGAGAGGCTACATTACGGCACGGAGTGAAGTGCAGGACAATATGCGTAGTTCTTCTTAAAACAGATTCAATACTATTTCTCCATACACTAGACGAAGGACACCAACCAACTTAGCAACTAGGCTAGGATTTATATCGCGTAACCAGACAGTGTAGGCCATTAAATTCTCGAGACTGATGACGCATTTTGTTAGCTTTGTCTCACTTTTCACAGTAGTGCTGATGAAAATCTTGTTCTAGCGGTCCTAGGTCTTCGCTTCTAGAGATGTTCTAGTTGAAGACTACAACACCAACGATTGTAAAGAACTAAATCGACGCACATTTATTGGACGATGTTACGTTGTCGTTGCTTCTGCACCAGTCAAAAACACTGGAAAACGAACCAGACGAAACTGACGAACGGCATAATAACTCCCAGAATTGCTTGAAGAGGTATTGTCAATTCACGCGGCAAACATATGAGGTAGGGCCTGAACCAATTTACTTGAGTTGCAGAGAATCCAAGTTGGGCATGCTTAGCTAGCAACAGGTGGCGGTTCACGAGAACAGAAAGGTACCTTTACGTCCTTGCATACCGCGACCATACGTGCGCCGGAAGAGAATGCGCATGGCAGGTGATAACAAATTCAACCAGGTTCGTTGTAACACTTTGAGATATTTGATCGATTTTTTATCACAAAAATTACAAAATCTTGACACAACATGGTAGTTTGCTGCTCAGTTTCTATCGCCTTCCTTGTTCACAGGAAATATCATCGAGGGTGTTTTAGGTGTTTAGGCGCTAGATAAGTCATAACTTGCTGCAGAGTGCGTAACTCCACATCCTTGCAAACCATAATGTCCCAACAATTTCTACAGAAGTGAAGTGGTCTGTTCTGGCGCCTGTACACGTTATGCGTCGTGATGAACCGTAGTCTAGAGTGTTGGATACCTTGTCTGAGATATAAAGGGTAGCATGGTGATCTGTTTCGTTTTACAAGGCGTTTATGAATATCTGACCAAGACAGGTGCGGCGTAGTGGTGGTTAAAGGACAAAAGGTATGTAAAAACCGCAGTAGTGTAGTATTAAATTGTTATTCAGTGCAGGGTTAACATCTTGATTCCCCTCAAGGACCAATCGATGGATTGATACATGTCTGCCGGAAGCACTAAGTTATTGTAACTATAACTAAGTATACCGAAGTTAGGAGGTGATGTAGTAGAACACTGAGCACGCTCTCCAATTCCCGCTAGAACGGAAACTAATGTGTGCACTTCTAATGATGAATTACAGAAAAAACATTGGCACCTTAACTTGGAAAGAAATGTTCGTATTTTTGTATGCCTTTCTGAGACTTGACGATCAATTGCTACTGATTACTGCGACCAACGATAAATAAATATTTTTATGCAGCATCTTCAACTACTCAAGTGATTATGACATAAACAGTTTCAGCTCAAACATCTTCAAAAAAAACATCAAACTTTGTTCTTTGGAGCCTTGCACCAACTTCCTCAACTCGCTACAACATGGCAAGAGCGCACCAATTTTCGATTCTTTGCTGCGTGATATTTAGAATAATTTTAACTTAAAAACTTCTTGGAATTGAGGCAACGTATTTGCATTAGTGGAAAGAAGCAATATAACTTAACTTCCATCTGAATATTGCGGTAGTGGATGTAAAAATTCAAAACTTGTACGACTCTAGTATTGCTTGCAGAAACTCGGGTAATCCGGCAACCTGGAATACGAAGTTTCTCTGGTTGCCCGTTGACAGGGTCGATAAGACTACTGAACGAAAACACCGTTTTCCCAGAAACAAATCAAATCGTATCCTAAACAAACCAATTGAGGAAATTTTAAATCGTTTAAAGTTTGTTCGTCTGCGAAGGAAATAAATTACATTTTAATAACGTTAAGAAATCCATTTCAATTCTCTAAAAAAAATCAAAACTACCGATAATAATGGCAATGCGGAAATTAGAAACTATTTCTTCGTTGTTGAAGCCTGTTTTCTTTCGCATTTATAACCAATAGATGAAGGCCAAATGTTGCTCACACCTTCTGCACAATTGCTGTCTGAGAAACAGCGAACTCTTGGCTTGTGCACCAAATTAAAGCAAAATCGTAAGCTAACACCGTGCGCGGTACAATTCTCATGCCATGTGAGCACCGGTTCCTGGCCAGGAAACCCACTGATTGTTGGCCGGGGAAAAATGGAACAATTTCGTTTCGGTGCTGGCTGGAAAAAGACCAGAGTTTGGTCGTAAACTTTTATTGAGGAACATAAAACAATTAATGCCATACCTTGCGCTGGGACGTTTCCTCCATCTGCCCTACCGGCAATAGTGGAAGTGGTTGATCATTTTTAGGAAATGAGTTTTTACGCTCGTACCGGCCACACAAACACTACACTTCTCCGATTTCGCGATGTGATTCTCCCCCTCCCCGGAACCAAGTTGGTCGATTTCGAGCTGGCCGGGGTCCGTAAAACCTAAATTGAGTTGGCGAAAAGTTGTTTTTCACGGCGGAAATCATCTCCATCCTCCCGTGGTAGCCGCCAGAGGTTGCGCCGTATGAATGGTTCTTCCGGGCATACGGTACCAATTGTATCGGACGGCACGGTCAACGGTAACGGTGTGGCTAAGCCAATGTTTAATAAGGCGAAAACGGATGTCGATCGTGTACAAGAACAACAGTTCGGCTGCATAGCTTTGGATTCATTCGTTTGAATAATTTTATTAGTTGGGTCGTAAACTGAACACATATAGACATGCAAGTTACCTGTCCTGCCAGGCATTCAAGGCATTCAAGATGCAGGATGCTATCCACCGATAGGAAACGTTTGTCGTTTCAACAAATTGAATAACTATTTATCTATAATAGCCGAATAAATAGCTACAATTATCATTCAATATAAGAACGGTGAAAACTAACTAACTTAATTTCGTACAGCGACATGCATTCAAAGTTATTCCAATCTTTACTAAAGACTTTCGTGACAATGTGCTCCTAACAAAGCACGATTTAAATTTATTCTCAATCCGGAGGTATTTGTATAGGACTATTTACAATTAATCCTACAGAAACTTCCCTACGGTGCATCTTACAGTTAAAATAATTAAAAATTCAAATATTTCAAAGAAAATGTAAATTAGTTATTATTGTGTTAAGGTTTAAAATGTAAAAACCGGTATCAATGTAAAACCTACAAATGTAACAAAGTATATGTTAAATAAATACTTATCTATCTATCTATCTAATCCTACAGAAACAGGACAGTTTTATAGTAAGGACATTTTGAGCGAAATGAACCTAAATAAACTATTTATAGCATTAATTTAGCTACCCGAACCTTTCCTATAATAACCCAAAACATTTTTAGAACCATTTACAGTTTATCGTGAAGTTAAAAAGGATTTTATAATATAAAGGATATTTTATAGCATTGTGGTTTTATTTAAGGTACAAAATCTCATTGTGCTATAATAATAAGGAATGAAGTTTAGCAGTGCTATAAGAAATTTTCGCAAAAAAAACAGGATATTTTAAGAGGAAATTTTTAAAAGCTGGTTTAGCTGTTCAACGAGAATATTTTTTTACAATTTGTCATTACCCAACATATACTCCTGTGCCGGGTTTAATTAAATATTACTTTATCATTCAGAATTTATGAAAAATATATCCTATCGGCGACGGAAAGAAATTTCCCTCTGCCAAACCAAGCTAACAATAGAATGGGACACCTGCTCTGCAACAACCTTGGCTGGAATTGTCATCTGCCAAATTTGTGTACGCTAAAATACGCAACTTCATCGCGCTGTGGGACTCATTTTGTTATTATCCTAAAGAAACAGCAAATTAGCACCATGTCGGACAAGGAAAATAAGGAAAAGCCCAAGCTGGACCTCGGCCTTCTTGAGGAAGATGACGAATTTGAGGAGTTTCCCGCTGAAGGTATGTAAAACATGTCGATGTAAACGGTCATCTGCAACCATCGGCACGATGCACTGATGGCTTACCCTAATGCTTTGTTTTGCTTCACAGATTGGACCGGAAACAAGGAAGACGAGGAAGAACTAAGCGTGTGGGAAGACAACTGGGACGATGATAATGTTGAAGATGATTTCAACCAGCAGCTACGTGCCCAGCTCGAGAAACACAAGTGATCGTCGTTCGTTCATTTCTTGTCATAACACGCGCGGAGAATAAATGTTATATTAAACTTCCAGTAAACCCGTTTATTGTGATGTTGATGCTTCGCAATCTGATTCCTCATTCTTACGAACCATCATCAGCGAAAATTTGTACAAATCAAACTCTCCGATCTTTTGCCCGTTCTCATCGTAATGGTACGACGCTAGGCAGTTTTCACAGATGTACGCAGGGTCGAAAATGTGCCGATTACTGTTCTGCAAAATGAATTGCGCCTGACAGAGGCTACAAATGTTGCAAGGAACATCACGACCGATGCCGTAAGAGTTAAGCCATGGGTATCGATCCCTCGTTAGAAAGTCTGACGTCGCCAAAAGCCTGCAATCGCTCACTATGAATAAATGTTCACAGTTGCCTTGATGTTGGTACAGCTGAAACGATAAATTACTCATTAGCGCACAACGAACCGTGACCCCAACCCCAACCGGTGACCTACCTGTGGATAGCCTAAACGAAATTTTAAATCTCCAAAGCGTGTATCTTCCATTCGTTTGGACTTTAACTCTCCGATTAACGACTGCCGTTCGGCCCATTTCTGTATCACCGCCGAATAGTCGTGATTCGCATCATCCCGGAAGTCATTGTAGAACGTATCGTGGATAAAAAAGAACCCTGACTTTGGTACCGATTCCGTCGTTTCCGCCGTTCTGTTTTCGCTGATTTCGTAGAAAGGTCCCGAATCGCAATGGCAAAATATTTTGTCCTTCAGTTCGGTTAAGTACTGCGAGCTAAGTACGTAAAACTCTTGATGGAACTTTGGGTGACCCACGCGTCGTCCAGGTTTATATTTGAACGGTTCATAGAACCGAATTATCAGCACCATCTCTTGAAATGGAACCAAATCCTTCACCGATTCCGGATCCTGCTTTCTCTCCATGTATTTGTGATGGTTGTACCGTAGCTTTACGTCTATGTTACGTTGATCTTTCTCTCTCGCGAATGCCCGCTGCACACATTTGAATCGTGCCGCTTTCGCAGGCATCGCTGCCATCTTTTGCTTCCAGCTGTTCCGATGAGGTAGAAACGGTCTCACCGGTATATCCTTCGGACTGGACAGCTGTCCTACATCAACCGATCCGAGGAGCTTATCAAACTCGGCATTGTTCCCACCGAGGCCCATCGTTTCCATTATGTCGTGATCGGACTCAACGATCTTATTCAGTCCCTCGGGAAGCATCTCTTTCTGAAACTCGGTCAATGCATCCCACACGGATATCACCTTCTCTATTCGCGGGAGGTAGATGTTTTCCATCGCGCAGGCATTAGAGAAATCGGAATGTACTTACAAACGGAAGAACCATCGGAACCGGTCTTCTTTGGCACACTCGATCAACAACAAACTGGTGTCAAACTCGAGATATGAAATTGTTTACATTTTGTTGAAGGAAAAAAACCAACAAATCAACAGAAACTTATCACAGCCGAAAAAATGCATTTAATTAAATTTCTTAATCGTAAAAAAATTCAGGCTGTTTGGTAGTTCTAGTTTTGCGCACTTTTGTGATACTGGAAATGATCCTGAAGAATATACGATGTTACTAAAACGTTTAATTTTGACCAACACTTTGCACCCATTTGTATCACTGTGCGACAGTGTGCGAACAGCGCGATCTGTCCAACTGATTCGCCCAGTATTTTCACCGGGCACAAATTACGTAAACTGTCAAGCAAAACTTCAACAAACAGGAAAAAATCCCAAAGCAAGATGAGAATACGATGATTTCGTAAATAAATCATCGAGGAATCTAAATATTACATGGATTCAAGGTGTTTGTAAAGCTTCCCTCCTTCCAAAAACCGTAGTTCTCTAGTACGCGCGCAGTACTTGTGCTCGATGGTGTGTTCGTAGCTGTGAATCCGTGAAATCGTGGTGGCGCAACTGTGGTGGATGGCACAATAGTCGAAAAAAAGTTGGCCAATATCGTTCGATATTTAGAGGAGCACTTTGGTGCTGGTGCTGGTGCTGCTGCTGTTGCTGTTGCTCCACTGTACGTGCTATTTTTGTTCGCTGCCGAAAGCTCCGACGGGTCAGTTGGTTTTGCAAATGATGAACGGAACGATAAATCCGTGGCTAACTAAATTTCGCAAACAATTTTTGCACCCACTTGCCCGTGCCTTTGCTGTCTCTGTTACTCATGTTTGCTTGCACGCAGCAGTTGTTTTGAGTTGTCAAGCCAGTGCTTGTGTTCTTTTCTTCTCATAAACACGCACACACACACACGCAGCATCACACAGTGACACAGACACTCGTTCTTCAAGCAGCTGATTGACCCAAATCGTCTCAGTAAACAAATTGTGTGCGTGTTTCGGAACGTAGTTTGAAATAATTGTGTCTATTGCTTTTGTTTTAGCAGTTCCAGTTGGTAGTATAGGAACGAAAACCACAGCAAAATACGAAAAGAATCGTCCTTACGGTTCGGTGTTTGAATCGGTGTCTTTCGGGACAGCTAGTATGTCGGGTTCGTCGTCTACGAACAAGCCAGACCAACAGCATCCAGAACGGGAAACTGAACAACAGCAGCAAGAACAACAACAGCAATCGTCGCAACAACCACCACAACAACAACAACAACAACAGCAGCTAGATGAAACACAACAGCAGGAGCAACACTGTTCCCAGCAGCAACCGAAATGGGTGTGCGAATACTGTACATACGAGAACTATCCGTTGTCTCTCAAATGCATCATGTGCACAGGGCCGAAACCGCTTCTTAAGGAGGATATATTTCGGTAACTATCATCAAACCGCTTGTCGAATGAACCCATTAACTTTCACACTCCGTTTCTCTTGGTGTTCCCTTTCTCTTTTCAATTGTCTGACGCCGTCCGTACGCAGGTTAAGCCCAACGCAGCAGCTCAGCGCTACGAACCGATCGAACCCAAATCTAGCAAGCGGTGCGACAACGATCACAACAGAGCAGCTCGATTCCAATCAGCGATGGGCATGCGCGGCATGTACCTACCTGAACCTTCCACACAGCAGGCGCTGCCTGCAGTGCGACACCATACAAAAGGAGGACCTGATTGCGGTGCAGCAACCGCCCTCACCGCCAAAAGTGATAAGCGAGTACGATAGCATTAGCGAACAGTTGAATGCGATGAACATTTGCCGCAGTGCCAGCCCGGGAGATGATGGCACGGTGTGTACGAGCGGTAGTGCCGGTAAGCGCAACAATCGCAACAATTCCCCAGCATCGGGCGCATCGTACGGTTCCAGCTCACGGTTAGCGACGCACGATGGTGAACCGATCGGCAAAGGCTGTGCGAGTGATGTCAAACACTCACCCTCTCCCGTGTCCTCGTCACCCGGCAATACGATGGGCCGTGCGGTGGCCAGCTCACCCGTTAACACGGGCAAATGGTTCTGTTCGCTTTGTACATACGAAAACTGGCCCAAATCGCTCAAGTGTTCGATGTGTTTACATGCGCGTGACACCGCCAGCAGCAACACGGGCAGCAAGAGCAGTAATCAGGCGGCCGCTAAAGCGTCTCCCGAGCACGACGAGCACAGTGTGAATGTGGCCAGCAACATCATGGTAAACAACAAGCGTAATCAACAGTTTGTAGGTCACGCGGACTCGATAAACAATATGGATGCGTGCAAGCAGGAACGGTACCTGCAGCTACTTCGACGGCAACCCGACTGGGACTGGCTGAATGCGTGTGTCGGCATAGCGGAAAACAATATCGGAGCGGTGGAAGCGTACCTGGAGTGTGGGGGCGATCCAAGCCGGGCCCTTACGTCGGCCGAAGCGTTTCTGATCAGCCGCAACAACTGTGCGTTCGATGTGGGCCACACGTTAATACATCTGGCGATACGGTTTCATCGGGATGAGATGCTGCCACTGCTGTTGGCACAAATTTCTGGCTCGGGTCCGGGTATCAAGCGCGTACCGGCATACATTGCGCCGGATCTTGCCAGCGACATACGGCGCCACTTTGCGCAATCGCTACGAATACGGAAGGCTTCGTTCAACTGCCAGTTTGTGAACGAGCATGCCACCTTTTCGCTTCCGGCCGACATCGAGGAGCTACCGTTGGTGCTGCAGGAGCAGCTGTACGAGGAGCTGCTGGATAAGGATGCGCAAAAGCAGCTAGAAATGGCTCCGCCCGCACTGAACTGGTCGCTTGAAATTACCGAGCGACTCGGTTCACGGTTGATGGTGCTGTGGAATCGGAGCGCTGGCGACTGTTTGCTCGATTCCGTCATGCAGGCCACCTGGGGCGTGTTTGACCGTGATAATACTCTCCGGCGAGCGTTGGCCGATAGCTTGCACCAGTGCAGTCACATGTAAGTAGTTGCTTCTAACGTTTTTTAGTGCCAATTTGTAGCTAAATGGTACCTCCCTGGTGCAGATTCTACCCACGCTGGAAGGAGAACGAACTGTTCCAGGCGGCACTGCTCCAGTACACCGTCGGTGAGATGCAGCTGGAGAAGGACTGGAACACGCTACTGTCGCTTGCTAGTCACCCAGGCTCATCACTCGAGCAGCTGCACATCTTTGCCCTGGCCCACATCAGTGTCACTATGATTGTGTCCGGTGCTTGGTGTAATTTTAACATTACCTTTTTGCCTCTGATGGACTGTGAACTGAAGCTGCTGCCGATACATTTTTTGACCAAAAACGAGGTATTATTTGTGCGTATATCTATACTATTCAACACAACAGGCTAAACTCGGTTGTGCTGGTTCGTTCACAGATTGGTCGCGAAGAGATGTTGCTCCGCCAGTGGTTGGAGGTGTGCGAAACGGAGGGAGGACTGGTGGTCGCACAGCAGAAGCTTCACAAACGTCCACTATTAGTCGCTCAGCTGCTCGAAGAATGGCTTAACCACTATCGTAGGATAGCGTACGTAGATTACTGCTCCGTGCTTCCGGTTTACACAGCATTTACAATACTGTCTGTTTCTTTATTACAGGATCTCGAGGCTGTTTTAAACTAGAAATCGTTCTAATGTGCTAGCGTAGTAGTACAATAATGGCGGAACCGTGCCCTGTACCGTGCGTACCGTGCTAGTGTGGCAGGCTTTCAAATTAAAACGCTTCCGAGCTAATCTTTCCCCTAGTCCTGTTGCGCGCGTCCGTTACGGATTATTTACTTCGACATCTACGGTGAGTTCGTTGCTTGATTTAGTAGCTCTCCGATTACGAAGCACACACGGATGGAACGTGCGACAAATGATGGCACATTTTGGGTCTCTCCGTAACGAATAGTACACACTGTTTTATCAATTTTGTCCCGGGGCGGCAAAAAATCAATCTATAGCTGTGAAAAGAAGGTTAAAAAGCTAGGAAGGAGGTCAACTTACCTTACCGGTTTACGATATCGTTTTACAAACACAGTAAGAACACACCGTTAAGGCATCGGGTGCTACTACTACTACTACTACTACTACTCTATTCTTATCAAAATCGTATCAAGAGAGTATATTTTTGTATCCGTTTTTTCTCCACCCAATAGTAAGCATTCATTCCTATTGTGTGTGTGTGTGCATGTATGTCATGACACGTACATGGTGTGGCTTTTTAAAATATCCAGTGTTAAATGCCCATCGTTAACGTGTTTATTCGAACTCAAGTACATGATATTCCCCCGTTCGTTTACTGTTGTATTGTGTGGTGCACGGTGAAAGGATCCGGTTTTTCTTTCATTCGGAACAAGAACAAGAGTGTTTACTTCCCTCCTCACAACGTTCACTCAGTCACTTACCCCCATTTTTGAGGCGCGTTATGTGCCTTTGTTTTAAAGAGACGCGAATCAATCGTAACTAATATCTCAAATCAAAAGCGAAAAAAAGGTTTACACAGTGGTAGAGAGGGGGGTTGAATAAACAAGTTCAGCATAAAAGTCAATTTTCCAGTTTAAATTCAACCAGGCGAACACTGTTGACGGGAAGCAACATTAGAAGAACATTGAATTATGTTCTGTCGTACGAAATAATGATGTGCAATGTGGCGAAGCGTAAATATATGGGATGAACCCATAAGAAAAAAAAAAGTTTAAAGTTGGCAAAGGAATGTTAAAATTACACCAAGCACCGGACACAATCATAGTGACACCGTGACGCCGTCGTGTGGTGCCTGGTAAGCGAGCGTGAGAAAAGCAGCACCGGTACAGGTGGGCCTTGTTGGCAAAGAGAGAGAGAACGTAGACAAAAGTTGACATGAATTACGATTGATAGAGCTGCATTGTTGGGAAAGGTGAATGAATTAAGCTGAACCATAGTTATTTTCCGTATGTATGTGTGCGTGTCAGTGTGTGTCAAACACAGTATAATATACAATTAGTAGATAAGCTAATGCAGTGCGCTCACAGACCGAACAATAATCTAATGAATTATATTCTAACAGTCATGCGCAAATGGTTGAATATATAGTGAACTTGAAATGCATAATTTTGCTTAGCATTGAGTTACAAAACAAACTAAAAAATCACACACACACACAATTGCAAAGCGGCTAAAGGTAGTGAAGCGAAAATAGATCTAATCTATTTTGCGACGGCAGTTTCTTACGTACTACTACTATTATTATTATGATTATTACTACTACTACTACTACTACTATCACCACTACTACTATTATTAATATTTACCGATACCACAAACACAATTGTTGAATATTGTTAAGTTTCAAAGTGACGTTTTGTTTGCTTTCTTGGGTTCAAAACTGGTAGCATGTACATAGTTACGTTCTGCAAAAAAAACACATACACACGTACACACGCAAACACACGCTGTATGAAAAAGTATATTTTAAAATAAATTATTTTTTTGCTCACAATGTAAACAAGGTCGTGCAACAATGCTACGTCAAAGGGAATGTAGGGAACCGGATATTTGAAAGAAAATGTCTTAAATGGTCCACTTGGTTACTTTAAGAATAATTGGTGCAGGGTTTGCATCCAACCTCTGAATGGTTCGACTTTACTTGATCCAGTCAATAAGCTTGAAGAGCTCCTCTAGGAACCGTGCCGAACAGTGCGCTGCGCTTCTTTGGTGAAGGAATGATTCCAGCATTTACATCACTTGCCCCAACAATCGTAAGGCAGACCAGAAGACTTTGGTCACCTCCTTTAGCGTTTCGGGATCATCGCCACCAACTCTGATAACTTTGATAACCAGCCGGACCACATTACGGATAGAGCCATCAAGACCAGGTACTGTACCTTCGTCACATTAATGCTCAATCCTTAGGGTCTCGCGTTACATTCTGTTGTACGCATTGCAGACGCTCGAGAGCAATGTTGAACAATACACCGTCCTCTTACCGCTTAATGTTCATAACTTTCACCTGTCAGGAGAAACCTGTCATATAGTCATATATACTCCTCCTGAAGGATATCAGGATGCAGCCAAGGTTGGAGGAGTGCAGCCATGGACCGAGTTTCCTGGAAACGAATTGGACGCCAGGCCTTGTCTACTAGACGTACTCCATAAGAGCAGGCCAGGAATGAAGAAGTACATATTGTACAAAGACCATACTTAAGGATAAGTTTCAACTTTGTATATTCTTATCGTTAAGAAAATTAAACCGCGGTTCGAATTTCATGACTCGATCTCAGACTAGATCTCCCCACGACCCGACAGTCTGATTGAGTTTGAAGGACTAGGCACACAAGACCACATTATATTGACAGCTCTTTCGCACCACATCCAAACCGGTCTTCCCGTTAAGAAAATAACAAGTTCAAACTTTCATTGGATCCTACCTTAAGCGGAAAAAGGAGTTGGCCATGATCAAACTCTTCTACACCCTCCCCCGCAGTCTAGCTGTAAACACTCTCGGAGAATTCTCCATTAGTGAATGAACGACCTTGGCCGACAAAAGCATCACATTGCACGTGCTGGAGTGCGCCCACGCATGAAGAGTAAAGTTGCCAGAAACCCGTTGTATGCAACCATTGCTATATAAGTAATGCTGCTCAGATTGAAAAGAGATTAGCAAATGTTTGGACAATGGGAGTACGATAGTTTATTTAAATTCACTGACGAATGAAAACAAGCTACAGTAAAAGCCGAACGGTATTATCACATTTAAACTGTAAACGAAATTAACACTAGACGCTTAAGATCTATCTGCCGACACTGGTATGGGAGTCGTTTATCGGAAGTAAGGTCTGAATCCTCCGTATCCACCATATCCGCTGCCATATCCTCCGTATCCGCCATATCCTCCGTATCCTCCATAGCCACCATATCCTCCGTATCCTCCATTGCCACCGTATCCTCCATAGCCACCATATTTACCAGGATATCCTGTCAGGGTGTTGGATAGTAGAGATCAATTGTAACAAATGGAGCGCTTTTCTTACTCTGTCTTTCACATCACTTACCATATCCATAGCCATACGGTTGATAACCTCCTCCATAGCCTCCATAGCCTCCATACCCGTTGTATCCACCGTATCCGCCATAGCCTCCACCATATCCGCCATTATACCCTGTGGAATACAAAAGTAAGCGTAAATAACATTAAAGTAACATGCTTTTACTTAATGTAGTAGTGTTTTATAATTTATAAACAAGTAACATTTCCACAGACAAGGTTGTCTTTTTGTTAGTTTCACACTTCACTGTGAAAAAGAACCCAACAAGAAGTCTGTTACTTGGGGTGGTTTTTGAATTTACTGTCCGACACTTTGCGCAATATCCAAACACAAAATAACAACACGAGGTACACGATGAAAAAAAGCAGCGTGGGAAATTACTTTTCCAACAAATATCACACACACAGGCCGAATCAACAATCGACGGAGATACGAATTTAGCATCTCAAATCAATAACGCTTACCTGACCCTCCTAGCAGACCGTATCCAAAGGTCGCTGCAGCACCGGACACAATCGCAATCAAAACGAACAACGCAACCTGCAAACACAATCAGATGAAATTGAAAAAGTCAGCCAATAACAAACACACACACTGCTCTATAATGTATGGCATGTATCAGTCCCCACGTTTAGGCAGTGCTAATAGTCCATTGTTGTATTCTAGTGATTTTGAATGATTGTTGGAATGTTTATATTATCATTTTTTTTGTGTTCCCAAACAAACCAATATTTGAATTTCTTTTTTATTACAGTTGACACTTTATGCAATGAATTACTGTGTATCACTATTTAATGGATAACTATAATAGCTGTACTCTACCAATGTTAGTCTTGAAACTGCTTTGGCTGTTAGCTAAAAAGTTTAAAACTGTAGCTGAAAAGACGGGATTTTTGTACATGAGGAACACGTGGTCTAGACACCAATCGTTTGTCGATGATCGCTCTTTGGAGCCTTATTACTTATATTTTAATTATTTTACTAGCTGTTCTCAAACTTTGGCTTGTTTTGGTTAAATTAATCTTAGACATTGATCTTAGTGTGACAGTGCGAAATGTTCTAGACAAAAACTAAGTTTTTAACAAAAACTTAAGCTAAAGCGCTTCGTTTTAATCACAAGTCACTAAATTTTACTAAATCACGCATAGCTTTACAACACTTACAGCTCCGCGCAGCATTTTTTAGTCGTTTTTACAAATCTTTCTTTAAGGTACTAAATCACTTTACAACTTTCGTTAAATACTACTAGTCCAGTAGTTTAAAGTATACACTGATTCGCACACACACACATACACCGTGCCAACGATGCTTTCGATCACCACAATCACTCGATCTCGACTAACCACCATTTGCTTGAACGCTTTCGCTTTTTATACACCACCCATCATCGAACCTCCCGTCATACGTGTTTGCAGAACAGTCCGACACCGATCCGATGAGCGATGAAATGAACGGGGTTGTGGTAACGACGTGACAGATCCAAACCGAACCGTGTGGAACGTAATGTAAAGCCACGGGAAGCTGCCCGTTTGCGAAGCATCTCTCTCTCAAGCATTCTCCCAAGAAATGGACAATCTTTACTTCCTCCCCTAAATTGACACCACATGGATAGGGCGCTTTTGTCACTCTTCGTAGTGTCTTTGAATGGTGCCCGATTCACTCGTGTGTCAGGTGTGTTGCGTATACGCATCAAGCAACTGCGCTTCCTGCAGCTATGAATCATCACCATGCGTGTTGGTCATTGTTTTGTGGGCTCCCGTTTCGGCCAGCTGTGCTGTGTAGAGCAAATGTGTGCGCTACCACGTTGTCTACACACGGTTACGGTCATCTGGGGTGGTTGTGGTAGCAGCCTATGGCTACCATCGGACGGGGCCCGGAACAATGGTCCGGCGAAAAACGGAGGAGCACCAGACAGAGGAGGAAACAAATTGGTGTCCAGGGTCAGTTTTTAACCTTCGTCGGGGATGCCGGCAGTACCATAAACAAGCGTTGGTCCGATGATTTGTCGCTGCTCCCTGAATTCTTTTGCTTTTTTCTGGGTTTTTTCATGTCAAAAACAGGTGTCGATGTTCAAACAGCTTCTTTTACACCTGGAACGTTGACAACAACGCTAATCACACTTTGTTCTGTACACATTCCATGTCTGTTGGTATCTTCGCTAATTCAAGGATTTTATGTAAATATAGGTAAGTTGCTTGTACGTGAAGGGGCTGCGTAATATGGTACATCAACAGGAAAACTTCCAAGTTTATGGAAGCTCTAACCAACGGATGTTCAACTTAGACAAGATGTATCCCAGGAGTGATTTCGTGGTTAGTTCTACGTCACTAAGACGCTGTTTCTGCTAGTTGTCAATTATTTTCTTTATCAATCATCAATCATGTATAATTTAATATTTTGTTGATTTATTGGTAATTCTGTGCAGCCTAGATCGCTTTTTATAAGGGGCCGCCTCTAGAAACTATATCAAGATAATTTTAATGGTAGACAATACGGCACCATGCCGTAATAATGGATAGATAAATAAAAATAAGTAAGTAAGTAAGTAAGTAAATAAAAATAGAATAAATAATTTTAATGGTACTTTTTAAAGCTTAGTAATGTGTCATGTTGAATAAATATCTCGAATTATTGCTCCAAGTACATTCGATCGAACGAATGTCTAGTAATCGAACTGGCCACAAGGCTAATGGATCAATTTTGTTTTTCTTGCTGGTATGAAACGGCGTATTATCGTGTTGAACTTTTTATTTTATTTGAGATTTCCAACAAAGAATTAAATCAGTTATTTAAGTACCTCTATGTAGATCTAATTGTTTTCGACGACAATATCTACAGGAAACTGTTTAGCTGTACGACTACCAGAGTTAGATGATGTGGCTCTAGAGACGCTGAGTACTCTTGATAGGCGAGCTACATTGGCCTCCTTTGTTTGAGATCTCGGTTGTTGGATATGACTTAGAAGATTATGTATCTTTAACTACGTGGCCTCATGGTCTACATGTCTCAGGCTTGGTGTGCTTCATCTTGGAGTAAGATTGTGTTTATTTTTGGCTGTGATGCCCTGCTACTATTGAGGGTTCCACTAGGATTGAAAGTATCCTCAGATATTTTTCTCAAGTCGCCTATAAACGCATCTTCGGTTCTGTATCTTTTCTTGACTCGTTAAAAAAAAGACGTCATGTAGATCAAGCTGGTTATTTGGATCTATAGGATGCATTAGATATCCTTTCTTCTGGTTGTTTGTATGTATAGAGATCCCCTGATTTTGTAAACACGACATTCTGTGTTTTGTAACAATGATCCTCTTCTTTCACGTTTCAGATTCGTTATTTTATGTTTTAAGCGTAAAATCTAATTCTGAGATTATTCATTTTAAACCTAGAACATTGTTAAATAAGTTAATTAAAATATAAACCTGTGGAAATCAGGCTAAATGAAACTCCGCTCACAGTTAATCTTGCCACTAGTTGTAGTTTTCTGGAAGAACAGAATCTTCTCAAGATCATACGTAAAACAGAATCTTCTCAAGATCATCATTCATCATCAAAGTAAAAAAATCTAAAAACAACCTTTTATTTTTGTTAATTACGTTTCATCATCAGAACCATTTAAATTTAGCTTATCGTCTCCAATTTCATGCTGTGATTGAAACTTGATGGAAGATCGCCCTATATCCAAAACTCTTTGTACAGCAGAGCGGCGCCGGTCTTCACACAGCAGGACCGGGGTTCGAATCCCGGCGGACCGCCTCCCCGTACGCAGGACTGACTATCCAGCTACGGGTATAAATAAGTCACAGAGAGCTAGCAATTGCTAGCAGGCCAAGACCTACAGAGGTTGTAGTGCCAGTGAAGAAGAAGAAGAAGAATGATCTCTGTATGATATTTGGGACAGTTCTAGCGAGTCTCAATTTTTACTCAACAGGTAACATAAGAAAATGTCGGTTCGGGGTTTTTTGTATGGTTAGCAAAGATGTTCAACCTCAATTGCGAACAAAAATGGAAAAACAAATCGTCGCAAAATAATTAAAATTTCAATCCTTGACGTCGTGCCATAACATTTCTTCGCCCAAAGCACGTTTGCCTGTGACCCAGTTCTTTCATCGTCACAGCCGTCTATCTCCATTGGAACTTATGAAAATATTAAAGACACCCACGAGTTAAGACCAAAAGGGAAGGACCCACCCAGCTTCTACTAGATGCTGTGCTGTGTGGAGCTTTTGCGTGAGACGATAGAAATGATGTAACAGAAAGTGTTTTCGAAGCGGTTCTTCATGCGTACAAGGTCAGGTTGGGTTAATGACACGGCATACCAACACCAAACACCCACCTGGTGAATAAGGTGATGGTCGCAAAGCAGTAGCCAGTAGAATGACTATTTTATAGCATTTATAATTTAAATTATATAGCTTAAGCGCTGCGCTACATTTATTACTGTACTTATTGTCAGTCAAATCTTTCAGTTTTTATTCTTGTAGTACAATAGAAAGTAACACAAAACGCAAATGCTGCATGTGTACTAAAATCTCGGCAAATAGTTGGCCACAACACAATTGGCAGAACAATTAGCCTGATGCTGCATTTTCACACGCTTAAATCTTCGCGCCAAGATGGGGACCGACACCGGGTGGAGTATATTTATGATCGCCCCTCTCCCTCTCCTCAACTCCACTTCCAGTTCTAGTACAAAGTTTTGACCTCTCGCCGAATGATGTCACGGTAAGTGCGTCCGCGAGTTCTTACATTGCACCTTTTATACGACGCAGTAAACCGACGCTTTAGATTAGAAACAAAGCAACACCATCACGAAACGTTCGCAATTGTCATCAAACTAATAGTAAACCAAACAAACATGCTCGCCTCAATTTGGACAAAATGTATTTTCGCCGTCCATTTTGCTCTTGCTTTCTTCCCCATCCATGTTCAATGCATTTGTCGGGAAAGGCCGGTTATTACAGTATATGTATAAATCGTACTATGGTGCTGCATATTTCACGGTGCACAATTTTTTTTTTTGTTTGGCCACGCATATTCATTCATTCATCGCTTATAACCTAGCGCGTGGAAACGTAACAAAATGACAACTAAAAAAAACAAAAAGCGTAAGATTTTAGTAAGTACGATCCGGCTATAATTAACTCGGTAACAAATGACTGTGTGTTTCTGTGTGTGTGCGTTTTTTTTTTATTTAGGATAATGTACACCAAAACGAAAACACGGACACTTCTTGCGATACAAAAAACCTACTTTTGGAAAAAAACAAAAAAGAAAAGCTAGATCGAATCATTTTCCAATTGAGCATAGCACGTTGCGCGCCATATCGTGTCTACCCGTGTACCTATTACGGCATGATCTGTGTGCTCTTCCAATCCAGTCTTCTCCTAGAGTTACGTTTCGCGCTTTCCAGCTGCCGTGTTGTCGCCTTTTTTGGGGGTGTTTAATATAATAGATATATGCACAAGTATAAATATGTTTACACAGCGTTAGCGCTGTATTTTGCCTTCCATTTTGTATACACATTCCGGTTTATTCGGTCGCTGATTTTTTTTGCTGCACTGCTCAGCGGTTAGAAAATGGGTATGGCATACAAAATGAACCATTTTCTGGAATACCTCTTTTTTACTCACTTTTCCGTTTTGTTTTTTTTTTTTGCAGACAACGTTTCAGTGGCCACCCCAACAGCGAAACAGCCATGCTGTGTTGCCGTTGGTGGGCCAAATTCTGTTTGAATTGTAATCTTTAAACACAACGGCAGGTTGCAAAACAAAACATAAAAAAAAACATACACGTACGAATCGGTTCTACCTATATTTATCTTCTGCGCTTTTTCATTTTTGTTTTACTTCGGTTGCGAATGTATAAACTCACCCACGACAGGCTTTTGTGGTTTGTTTTCGACTAGCACATGCATATTTACACACTACACGATGTGGGTGGAGGGGTCCTGGTGTTGGTGGTGGTGGTGGTGGTGATGATTTTACTGGAAGGCGCACCAAACACTCCGAATTTGTTAACTGATTCAATTGGATTCCAACGGTTTGGTGGAACAACGACAACAAGATTTGGTTAGTCTTCGCGCGTTTTATACACAGTCTAGTGATAATAGGGGGAGGTTAGGCTAGTAGTTGGAGTAGTCTTACACACTAGGTAAGTGGTTAGTGGCCGTAGTTCGTCATCAGCGCTAAAGTCGATCTACACAACACACACGCACACATACAAAATCGATAAGGAAAGCGGAATATTCTGCGTGACAGTCAAACCATTTCGCTGCCGGTAACTAGCTGAAATGTGGACGCGTGGTATGTACATACAGTTTTGTTTTGTAAGTACTTTGGAATAGTGGCCAACGGCGACCGGACTAAACAAAAGCTGCCAACCCAGCTCGCCCAAACACCCAATAACGTACAAAAGTTACTTAAATATCTGTCCTAAACCAACCAGCAGTGCGCCATACACATACACATGCTTATTGTCTTATCCTGTTAACAGCTCGCTATATGCACTTACGATACGTAATACGCAATCAAAACTATTCCCGCTCCCGCACATCAGAGTTAAAGGTGTAAGGTGAGACAGCACATTAATTTCCTTTCATTTGCAAGACCAGCTTGCGTCTAACACATTTGCCCCTGATGCCCATCACTAATAACCCCAAGATACTTTGAGGTTCAAGACTCACAAGTTCCCCAACAAAAAAAAAATACAGGACTACATTATCCTGCCCGAGTGTGTCACACAGGACACTTTGGGAAACCAATTATCGTCCCCAGCGGAAAACATTTCACACCTTCCAAAGTAACAGATGGTTCGTACTGTCTTCACGACCCGCAACCTCACTCAACGTGTTGTTCCCGGCACTCCGGAAATCTTCGTATCCATCACCGCCGGAAATTACTAGCAACTCTTGATGATGGGCTGTACGATTACTCGATTTTCCTCCTGTTTGGTTTTGTCCTCCTGCGCCGGCTGAAGATACGCTTCCTCCATCCTGCACGGCCGAGTCCGCTTCACCGTCCTGCGATTCCACGAACGTTAAGAATCGAACATGGCCGGTATGACCGTGAGGAAGTCCTAAAGTGGAATAGTTTGGAATGTAAATCTGCGATAAGCTTGGCAATAGAAAAAGAACCATTACCCGTCACTGCCGGTAGCGATGATCCTTTGGCAACGTTGTGAGCCGCTATTGTCAGCAGTACACCGGCGCTCGTTCCTACCCAAATTAGATCCTTGCAAGCGAGCAGGGATGTAACGCGCAGACAGGCGGCTTTGTGCTGCCGGATGATATCATCACAGTTCGAGAGCATCTTGTTGACGGATGGCGCTAGGTTTACCTCAAATATTATCTCAAAGCTGAAAATTCAACAGCGGATGTAAGAATGTGCATCACCTGTGCATCAGGAATCCCGTAACAATCATTACCTTTCATGATGGCAACATTTGATGTGAGCAGAGTTCTGAACCGAAATCCACACGTAGTCGTTTAATACTGTCATATTAGTGATTGGTTTTGAGTCGTTCGATATTTGTATCTGGCTGTCGATCTGCAAAAGAATCGTGAGTTTGCAGAATATAACTCTCCGATACGCGCAACATGAAGAGAATGGCCCAACTCACTTGTAAAGTTTTCGTGTTTAATACTTTTATAGTTCCCTGTATTGCGCACCACAGCTTCCCGTGCACGTTCAGCAGCTTTACCACGGGATTGGTAACCGTGCCGACTGTCACCGTCAGCGGAGAGGATACGTTCCATCCACCTGTTGGGAGCACACGAAAGCACACGCAGTAAAACAATCTATTCCTCGCTCGAGCGACGTTAGCCATACTCACTTCGATCCCTGGAGTACACACAAATATCACCGTTCGCCAGGGACACAAACACACGATTATCTAAGTACAGTATCGAATACACCGCACTAACGTGCGGTATCTTTATCTTGTTCTTCTTGATCCTAATATTGTCCGTGCAGTTGTACACGTGTATGCAGCCATCCTCCGTGCCAAGCCACATGGTCGATTGCTGATTCTCCGTCTCGTCTCCGGCGTTCGTGCTGGCCGTGGAGTCCTGCTGCCGATGGTTTGCCGTCAGGGAGTTGGTGCACGAACCGGTGGACACCACTCGCTCCGGCTGACTTTCGGCGTCCGAGTCTTCGCTTGAGCTGCCCGAATCGAGCTGAACGTTCGATTCGTTGTTCGTCAGCGTACGATGCGTGCTGCCACCGTCGCTTGATTTGAACGAACCCTTCCGTTCGGCCAATTTGGAAGGTGAGTTAACGACGGAATTGTTCGGTTTGTTTGGTGCACTATTCACGGACGAATCCACGATCGATATATTCACATTCATCAACGATGAATTCGAAGCCCTACAATGCAGGTAGTTGAAACTCGTTATTTCAAATTTAAAAAGCAAATATTAATGCTTCTTTTACCGTTCTTCATTCGCTGGCACCGATGCGACGCACAGTATCCGTGCATTACACACTCCGTTGCAGCTCGTCACAGACGGTTCCGGCACTAGGCTTAGCACACACACCTGTCCCACGTACCCGTCGCTATTGCACACCCAAACGTCCTTCTGCACACCGAGCGTCGGCGAGGCACAGGTGAATTGAAGACCGGCCCGTGTCTTCCGTATCGGCACGGATACGAAAAAGTCCGGTATCTGGCATCGCTCCATGCTGTTGGCCAGCTTCTGCTTTGCCTCCGCAAATATCTCCTCCCACTGGGTGCGCTTTTCCGGTTTCGAAAATACCACAGTCATGTTTTGGATACCGTTGCTGAAACGATCGATAGAGGGAAAGGTTATAATTGCTGCTACCATCTGGAGATTACTGTGTGCCAGGAGATTAGCTAGCTCCCGTTGCGCTTACGAGGTGTTCCACGTTAACTCCAACACGTTCAGCTGCGCATCGTTCGTTTGGCGTTCCGCGAGCTGACGTTGAACTTCGCGCTGCAGTTCACGGATCGCTTCCTCCAGAACACCGTGAGGGCATCGTAAGCTGGCGGCTAGGTCGGTTATTTGTATGAGCTTGCTGCTGTCCTCCGAAAGATGCTCAATCTCTTTCATGATTCGTCTAACGTTTTCATCTTTAGCTAAAACGATGAGAAGATAAAAGTTATTAGTTGTTAGGACCAAAAAGTGTTACTGGTAATTTCGGTTACATTTCAACCAATTTCACCCACATATGTATTACGAGATTTACAAAATCTCAATTGTGTAAGAAGAGATAATTGTAAAATATCGGATAGGAACTCGGACTTCGAACTGCAAATCACATCTGCAAACTATCTGACGCAATGTGCTCTCTTAGAACCCCGATTAAGATTACCAGATTTGTTAGTATAACAAATGTCCAACACGAAATATGAAGTGAAGATGGAAGGACGCTTTTCGTTTCCTATCACCAAGAAGTGCTATACACCAAGAAAACGGGATTACATGTTTACTCTTCAACCTGATGCTTAATAGGGCAATCCAAAACTCTGTAGAATGTATTTTGGAGTACAATTTCTATAAATTTGTCCAGATCTTGGCATGACTAAAACATCATTGATCAGTTTAAGCATCTGTTATTTAGCAGAAGCTTACCCAAAGGTCGACTTATAGACACAAAATCACAGGAGCTATATGTGATCAAACCGTTCAAGCAATCTGAAGTAAGAAGATTTCAAAATCTAAAGTTAGAACTAAAGTTAGCACTGACAGCAACATAGATGTTGAAAAACGTTCTTGGGTCGCGAATGAGGCTGGTACTGTTGTTCTTCTTGGCTTTACAACCCGCTAGGTCATGCCGGCTATCTGATCTGACCTCACAAGACTTTTTGATGCCACATAGTTGGATACTCAGTCCACATTACAGCGGAGCGGTCTGGATGGGATTTGATCACCGTTCCTGCCGTTTGCCCGTATCGCTTCGAGCACTAAACCGCTCACATTCGACACTAAGACATGGACTCTTCCAAAAACTGACTTATCAGTCAAACTAAGGCAACTTGAGCGAGAGGACCACACTACCAAGAATTCGGTAGGTTGATCACTCAGCCAAACTGATTCAGACCGTCTATAAGAGAAGCGGAGCAACATGGATATGTAGCATTGGTTGTGATACATTCTAGAGTAAGGTCTAGGATATCTCCTCGCCTTACTATCATTAGTTGACAGCGAGTGGTAACTATCTTAACCGCTAGATGTAAAACCACGATAAGATTAACTTTAATGCCTAAACGTTTGCGCATGGACGTGGTCCACATCTTACCCGACCAATAAATCCAGGCAGTGAAATAACCAATAGACATTAAAGTCTGTCATCTAGAGCGTCATAAATCTTGTATCGTGCCAAGAATTTGTGTTTGTGTACGTACATTCAAAAATGCACTCCTAACCATTACGCACAAAACAGACGACCATATCAAGATGCGACGATACAGTACCAATATGCACGCATCGCGTCATAACGACGGCGCCGCGAGTACCACGAAATTCCGTTATCAATTCCATTGATATAACCACGTTCGTTACGCGCTGTGCAGCTATCCATTACCGGGTAGGGTAGAGGTAGCGCTCCACCGTGACTTTATCTAAGTCCTAGTTGTTTGATAGTATACACTGGCCGATTTGGTTCACTGGAACTCTGCAGCTGTAGGCATTAGCGTTCCAGCGGCAGTCCGTCTGCAACGCTCTGACCGTCAACACCTGGACCAGTCCGTTCTTATCGTCCATTTTGTTTCATTTTTTGTTGCGGGGGAAGTTTCAGTTTGTCCAAAGCGTCGCGCGCGTTCTAAAGATGCCGAAAACTGCCGAAACCAAGTTTGTGAATTCACTGTTCCTCACCAATCTCATCCAAACGCAGTACGGTGAGTCGGAGGTGAAAATCAAGGCGTACGATGTCGAACCAGCATCTGTCGATATCAACGATCCCTACGCAAGATCATCGATGAACCGGATCCTTATCAAGTGTGTATCGCCAATGTCTCGCATGTTCACCCTTTGTGTCAATTGACAAAAACACATCCCTCTCCTCTCCCAGATACACTTCCAAGGAAAATCCCACCGAAGCGGTCATTACGTTCGTGGCGAAAATCCAACCTACCGAAGGGCTGCTGGTGGAGCAGTTCAAAAAGACGGATGTGTTCGAGAAGGAGATTCTCATGTACAAGTCCGTACTGCCCAGCCTGGTGACGGCGATATCCAAGCTCGGTAGCGTCATTGAACTGGCGCCGCAGTAAGTATCACACACTTTCATCGCTGATCGATTATTGGAATGCTGTACATCGTGGGTCAGCTGACGCGTTCTGCAGCAGCCATTATATAACGGCAGATTGAATTGAACTCTGGTGTGATTAGACGAACGATATGGTCGCGTGCACCTTCAGCGACTGCGGTTGGCAATCGTTCGAGTACACCAAACAAGAGGTCATAAAACCGTATCTGTGTGTCTGCGAACAAGAAGGGCATTTTGTTTTCGTTTTTGTTGTTTTCGCACCCTGGCCGATGTATAAGTATATCGTTATCTGGAGCAACAGATAGCCGACAATTCAAAACTACCTCGCCATGATAATGGCAGCACCATATCGGGTATCAAAATGAATAAGCGTGTTTTGGGGCGCCCTGACAATTGACAGCCGATGACTAACACATATTAGGGAAGGCACGATTGATCGTAGTTGTAGCGATACACGCTACGTGTGGACATGGATAATCACTACTTAAAGATTAAGTTATTTTTAATTTATCACTAGTTTGCGCATAATTCAATTGCACCGATTGCAGTAACAATCCTCTATCTTTATCTAAATTAAATTTCAGGCTTATCTACTCCTCGGAGACTCCGTCGGATCTTGTCGTGCTTGAGGATCTTACGGCTCGCGGCTATAGTGTAGAAAATCAAACCCTAGGTTTGTCCTACGAGCAAAGCAAAATGGCCATCGAAAAGCTGGCCTTCTTCCATGCCGCCAGTGCTGCCCTGCTGTCGGAAAATGGGCAACTGTTTGCCAAGTTTTCCAAGGGTACCTTCCACAACGAGCACAAGGATAAGCTGAACTACTTCCCCGATGCGATACGTACTGCCGGTGAGATTGCGGCTGAGCTCGGCATTAGCCAACCGATGGCGGACAAGCTTCAGAAGCTGCCGGCCAAAACGTTGCAGAAAGCGATCGAAGCGTACGAGAGTGACTTCAAGGGTTTGAAAGTGCTGAACCATGGTGACTTCTGGACCAACAACATTCTCTTCAAGTATCAGGGCAACGAGCTGGTGGATGCTATCTTCGTAAGTTACTTTCATCGGCTTTCCGTATATAGTTCATCTTGATTGTAGTATGATTTTCTCCAACAACAAACAGGTTGACTTCCAAAACTGTGTCCTCGGTTCACCGATCATCGATCTGGTGTACTTTTTGGCTTCTTCACCTGCGTACGATGTGCAGGAAAAGCATCGCGATGAGCTGGTGTACATCTACCATGAAACGCTTGTGCTGTTGCTACAGAAAATGGGCTACATGAAAGCCGTACCTTCTCTGCTGGAGCTGCAGGTGGAGCTGCTGAAACACGGAGCACTGCAAGTGATCTATGCCCTAACCGTTTCACCCTTTTTGCGCACCAAGGATGCACATAATACGCCACCGATGCAGCCCACCCTATACAATGCCAACCAATCGGCAAACGTGAAGCAGGTCCTGCGAGCTCACGCTCCCAACATTGTTGCACAGCTAAAAGCGTACGAAATGGTCGGACTGCTTGATTGGGGAGCAAATGAAAGCAAAATTAAGGGCCTAATGTCGCGGTTCCAGCGTTGATAGCTAACCGGGTAAGCTTGTGGTTGCAATCAAAATACGTGCGTAAATAAATCTTCAAACATTCGAAGTTTTGAGCTACTTCGGACGTCATATAAATCGTTAAATGATGCGCAGCGTACTTACATTTGACTATTTCCAAATCGTCCAGCGAGATCTTCGTGAGATACTTGTACTTGTTCGTATCCAGCGTAGACGCAACGCTTCCCGGACAGGTCCTGCAGGAGTGTAACGAAAAATTGGTTGTTAGTTTTCGTTGGCAGACACAATCATCATCCGTCCCGCCGGCTCTACACCTACATGTTGGTTTTCCGAATCGTTCCACTCCTTCGCTTGATGCTCGTTATCACTAGAAGGTCGTTGAAGAGGAAAAAGCCACGCTCCTTGCGCGTCACCTGTCCCGATGGCATCGACACCAGATCGAACAGCAGGAAGGCACGTTCCGGCGTCACTAGATCGTTCATGCCCTCGATCACACCCTCTAGCTCACGCAGGGCCGTCTCGCGCTGCCCATTCTCGAGCGCTTCCTTCTCCTTGCAGTTCAGAAACATCAGTATATCGTGCACTAACTTTAAAGCTTCCTGTAACGGTTTCTGGTCCGGGTGTGTCACGTCCGTGTGCTTAATCAGTCTTGTGAATATGAGTTCGTAGCTGCAATCGAAAGAACGTATCATTGTGTTAGCAACTAAGTCACAGTTTCAAGCACATAGGGTTGTCCATGCGGTACATACTTTGGAAACTTTTGTACGGGTTTGATCAGCAAGTTGTCCAGCGATAGTTTACCCTTGTGCTCCCGTGCCATGGCTTCGAGAAACCTTGCAAAGGCGGGACACTTTTGTCTCGCACTCCGGATAGCGTCCTTCGCCCTGTTCCAGTTGTTCACAAACGCGGTGTACGTGTCGAGTATAACCGGGCGGGAAAACTAGTTTGTCGAGAACCAAACAATTAATACAATGAAGCGCACGGCTTTGGCACAAGCAACTACTTACTACGTCCACAAACGCATCGCCAATCATCTGCATCTTGTCCCAGGAGTCTAGCCGACGTCGTAGCTCTTCTAGAAACCGCTCGTGGATGTTCAGAATAGCCGGGACCATGAAAAATATTTCATCCACCGTTTGCACATCCACGAGGCCAGAATTTTCTGGCGACTTTAGTTGATTTAAGTATTTCTAGAAAACGAAGGCAGATTCATTTGTATTAGCTGTAAAGGAAAATAATGTGTTCGTGTTGTAGTACCTACCAGCACTATCGTTTGTAGTGATTCCACGTACGACTTTTCAGTGTTGAACAGCTCTACCACCACGTGAGTTCGCGTATCCTGCAAAATAGGGGCCCAAAAGCGCAACATATTAGGTCAGCCGCTCTACGTTTCTCCCACTCGCTCCCTTCCCCACATGCCCACACATTTAACAACTTTACAAGCAAGACCGGGTGTATGATTGGAAAAAGTTCATTCAAGGACCCCTCGTCGAATGCGAGCTTCAACGCTCCGGGAACGCTCTACCGGAGGCACGGGACAATACATCAACGTGTCACCCGTGTGTCCGATGTGCGGAACGGTAAAATCGGTAACTGAATTAAAATCTCATTCCTGTTAAAAGCTTTTCATGTTGCAGTAATTGAATTTCCTTCCCAACTTTTTGCTACGGTTTCTCGTGTCCCGGTAGTCGACAAGCGGTGAAGCGAACGGACGGTCTGAAGTGCAACAACACTCTAGTGCCACGGTAGATTGTGCAGAAAACCTTCCGTCCGATAAACGAAGCGAACGGAAGTGGTTGAGTGAATTGATGGGAACGGATCGATCGGATGGATGGATGGATGGATGCATTAAGGAAGGGAATTGGGGGGGGCGGGTGATGCATGATTTGGTTTTCATGCACGTGGGGTGGGTGCTGTAAACTAACAGCGCGACAACATCATCCGGTGGCAAGGTATATCGATAATGTTTTGCTCACACAGGGCAACAAAGCAGAAATGCACCAACTGGAAACAGGCAACAACAAAGCGCTGGGACTCCCGTTTTGGGTTGGGTTTTTGCATCAATACTGTGAGAATCGTGAAATTGCGGGTGGAGTCTTAATTTGTTTATCGTTGGAAAAACAAAGGACCGCAAGCCTGACCAGTTATTCATAGCTGGGAACAATTAAATTAGTAGGTATTGCTTGTAATTAGTATTTAACTAAGATTATTTTTAAATGAAGCATGGAGAGTTCCGGATATGATACCTGAACTGTTAATAGATTCTGTTGAGTCCTGACTTAAGCATCAGGGTTTTGAAAACTTTCAGTGCAGAAATGTCTGGACAACAAGATAAAATTCTACCTAAAAAAGATATCTACTCTATCCATCCAAAATTCAATTTGTTTAAAATCCTCGTTATAAAAAATCTTGATGTATTTATAGTTAATTAATAGATTCAACCTAATCGGTTCGATACCAAACAGACCTACCGTACCGATTGCAACGTCATAATATGCCCACCAGTTCCACAACCCCAACAAACACTTGTTGATGATACCATGCGGTGGTACTGCAGTTTTGATAAACTACACAACATCAACCACAGGTCCGCAGAAGAGCGTGTTAAGCCTCCACCACCAATTCAGGATGGCATTCCGTTCCGTTGAAACCTCACAAACCTGTTACGGTTTTCTATGGCAACAACACAACTTCGTGGTTGGTTTTACTTGGTATAAATAGCGCAAATTCTGTCAAACCCCGTTTGTGACGACCTTCACCTGTCGCTTGTCACCGTCGAGGTATCGCAAATGGTACCCAGCTTCGAGAATGCACTCGCCTCACAGTCATAATAGAGCGTTCCGATGAACAGGAATATACTAACAAAACCGGAGTAAACGCATTGCGGGAAGCTACTGGCTAATGTAACTCCATCTTCTACTTAACGCCTTAATCTCCACAAGGAATAATCTTTGCTTTCGACAGCTTCATGTCTTACGGCTTCACTTACATTGTAACAACTGATAACGTTGTGCCACATGGTGTTTTCCGACGTCGATTTCGGTGTACGCTCCGGATCATCTTCCGAATCGGAGCAGAAGTTTAGTGGCATCATTGTGGTTTGGTTATTCCGCGTGAGGTCAAGAAAGAAGGTGATTGTGCTCCAACAGTAGAAACACACGGAAGAAGACTAGCAGACTAGCAACAGTATCAACTATAGGCACACACTTTTCCTTGTGGAGGATCTGTGTATTTCCTCCCTCTTAACAATTCATTGCAATACATCCGTAGCAAAACTTCTTCACTATGCGACATACACACTCTCGTACACGACTATTTTTCGGTTGCGCCGGAAAGCCTCCGATAGGCCCTATGTCCAAACTTCACAACAAACACGTCGCCTTGAATAAACATAAACCACCAACATTATGGCGTTAAGTGAACACGTTTTTGCAAACGTCGTCTACTCCGGATGCTGGAAGCACTGACACAGCGCATAGCACTCACACACACATGCACGTGCGCACCCACACACACACACACGGCTAGACAAACGTCCCGTGTCGCTTTCTTGTTTTTTGTTTCGTTTGCCACAGGTGTATTCTATCGCGGACCAGCTTCACCTAATGCTACGGCCAAACGTTCCCGAACAAACGCCAACCACTTCAACCATCTTTGGAACCTTGAGCTATCCCAGCGACTGCTACTCTAGCGAGGGGGATGGGGGCAAGGGGGTTAAGAGTTCCAGGTTCCAGTTTCCTTTTCGAGAGAGAGAAAAAAAAACCCCATACACACGCGGGAATCACATCACACAACTTTGGCGAATAGTTTTGCATGGTAATGAGTGTTCAAAGTCTGTGGAATCTTTCCATTGCACAACAAGAAGGTAGCCCCCACACTAGCCGCTCACGATGGATACGCCTGGTACAATTTGGTTTCACCCATTCGTATGGCAAGATGTGTGTAACACTCTTCCACTTATTCCAAATCACTATAGTAACGGTCGGCGATCAAAGCAGCACACGAAGAATGGTAGTGTCTTTCAAACAATATCCGCGTTCCTTAACAACTTCATCCCGTTGGAGAGCAGTGGTGGAATCCATCCGACGATGGAATGCTGATGATGGCCTTGGCTACCATCCATCCATCCACCCACCCACTGTGCTGTCTGTTATCTGTTATACGTGGATAGCGGGAGCAGAAAGCATAAACCCAACCAAAAAGACACCTAGAAAGATGAATCCCCCGAGAGATGTCCGTGAAGTTTCGTTTCGTGGAGCGTTTTGATGCATTCAAAACAATCTCCAATGGAGTCTTTTTTTTTTTGGTTATCTCGGGTTCTCCACGGCAACACAGGCGTTTGTAACGTGGAATTGTTTCACGCCATTTTTGCAACTACACACTACTACTTCCGCCTGGTTACAACACGCAACGTAAACACACACGTTCGATCGAGGAGCAACTCGTGAAAACTGCGTTGTACGGCATACCCGTACACTCTCGAACCAGTCCGGACTCCGGGCTGCTGGTAATGCTGCGTTTTTCTTTTATCTCTACCCTGCTCCCCCGATCGAGGAGCAACTCGTGAAAACTGCGTTGTACGGCATACCCGTACACTCTCGAACCAGTCCGGACTCCGGGCTGCTGGTAATGCTGCGTTTTTCTTTTATCTCTACCCTGCTCCCCCAGCAGCTTCCGCCATCATACCGACACACACACACACACACGACGACGGGGTTTTTGCTCTACTTCTCTCGATCATTTATAATGCTTGCAGCAGGGTCTCTTTCTATCCCTCTCAGCTTCATCTCTCTCTCTCTCTCCATCGTTATTGCCTCTCTTTTGTTCCTGTTGCCATTCATCTGGTTTCTCCATCACTCACACATGCTCACTTCATCCCAAGCGGGGCAAAGAAATGGGTTAGGAGTTTTCCACCATTATCGAGCAGCATCAATACGATGGTGTGAGAGGCCCTCCTCCGTTTGTTTGCCAAACTGACAGTTGATGTTTCTCATTCTCGTGCGTCGGCCGGTGCAGACCAGAAGCGTACAACCAACGCAACCAATACACCAATCGAACCGTTGGCGTGTGCGTTTGCTTAATATACTCGCTAATGGAGCCCCTCGTTCGGAAATACACTAGACGCGCGCCCCATTATCGAAAATGGTTTAAAATATCTCTATCGTTTGTACAGTACCGAAGCGTACTTGTAGGAGAGCAAAGAAAATCGTTAGCTAATCAACATTCTTTGAGGATAAAAATATGTTACAACAAAACACACCTCAGCACAACATACATGTGGCCCCATCGGCGGGGGCCAGTTATCGTTAAAAATACCTTCGGGGTAACGACGTACGAAACCATCAATGAAAGATTCCCCTTCTTTTCCCTCTCTTCTCTTTTCTCTCTCTCACTCTCTATCGGTGTCTTTTCTACGGGCAGGTGCTTTACTGCTTTACTAACAGCGGTCATCCTACGCACTTTCACGGTGCGGTGCGGAAAATCGTCCACAGACAACTTCGTTCACGTCGCCGGACGGATGATGGTTTAGCTCTCTAGTTTACTCCTCGCAAGCCAGCAAAAGTACCGCCTGTACTTGAACGTCCAGACAGATACATGCAGTAGTCAGAAGAAAAAAAAAGTAAAAACAAACTAAAAACAGCTTGAAGAAACCAACCAGTACTTGTTGATTGGACTCAGGCGTTACTTCTCCATTTGAACATGAAAACATTGTCAACGCGCATGTCCCTAGCTTCACCACACCAATACAGTTACGCATGATGTTGGTGATGGTGGTGTTCACTTTCAACTCACACTTCAGGTGGTTCCGCATACAGCTGTAGTAGTGGTGTGTTCGGCAGCGGGTAAGAATTATTGAACACAATAATATTAACGAACTTGCGCATGAAACGCTAACGCTCTTTGTGACTTAGTAAAATTGAACTTGCACTGCACAGTGCCTACGCTTCACACGCAAGTGTGGTAAAGGCATCATTCGTGAACATCGTTCTATTTTTTTCGTTTTACAAACGACCAAGCGTCTCCATCTCCATCGGCGTAACGACCGGCGGTAGTGTGAAATGATGGGAATTGGTAATGGTAAAACCGATAATGATGATGACTAAAGGTTCTTGTTGGAGATGGTGGTATTTGTTTCTGACCGTGGTTCGCGAATGGGCGGAATGGAATAGTTAGATCACTACCAGTGGCAATGTCCTTTACTTTATGCGTTTGGTACCATTTTGCTTCAGTACTTATGCAATTCGAATTTTACTGACTTAACGATAATTTCAAATAACTTCAAAATGGACTTAAATATCTTGTCGGTAATGGCTTATATAACATTGTAAGTACTTAAATCTTTCACTTACCAAACAATTCAGCACAGCCGACGGTAAAGCATTGCTAGCATTCCCTCCACCATTGCCTCCGCTGCCCGTCAACTGCTCCGTGACTAGTTTTTCACTCGATCCTTTCAGTAACTCTGCCAGCAACTCTGGAGAAGCGGCCAAACCCTTCGGTGTATCGGGCGTGTTCAAAAGTGTGAAACTACGCTCCGACGGTGTCCGACTGTTCTGTGACAATCGAACCTCGTCCAAGCTACGCTTCTGCTGCTTATCACTGGCACTCGATCCGCTACGCTGCTTGTTCGGCTTCTCGTGAACGTCCGAGCTACCACGCTTCAGCGACTTATCCGTCAGATGGCTGTCGAGTGAAAACTTTTTGTTCTCCAGCTTACTACCACCGGCAATGGACTTTTCCGACTTGTCCGAGTCGGTGCTGCGCTGTTCAATGTTGCAAAGGTAACGCTTCGAGGGACTGGCGGAATGTGAGCTGGACGAATCGGACAGTTTCGAGGGACTCGACGCAGTGCGGACATGGGTCGGTACCGGAAGGTTGGCGCTCGTTTTCCGAGGTTTCGATCCTGCCTTCGCTGCGTGCCGATCGTTCGTTTCGTCCATCGATTGGCTACCGGCGCCACGGTTTCTTGCCACGCTATGATTAGGACTGTGTCTGATGCAAAAGAAATACATACCGTTAGAAGCTGTTCGAATTTGGTAAATGCTCCAACTACTACTCACCCTTCGTTACGTGTTAGTTCCTCCAGGATTTCGCTGTACTGCACCTTGCTCGTTGGTTTCTTCATCTCCGCTTCCAGCATTTGGCCGTACGGTCCGCGCAGCGGTCGTTTTGAGTAACGCCGCAAATCCGAATCACCACCCCCAGGCGCAGGTGACGCACTGGTGCGATCGCGCGAAGAAGCCCGATCACTCTCATTATCCGAAACGGAGTCCGATCGAAGCAACAGCGTCTTCAGCGTCCGGACAGGTAATGCTGGCGCGGGCACTGCATCATCCTTCTCGTCCGAACTCTGGTAGGTAAGACTCTGCCGACGGTTACCCTTCGGCCAGATCGGTTTGCCTGGATCAGAATCCGGAGTGGTCGGATCAAGCAAATAACGCTCCGGCGAGTTCACCGCATTTTCACGCTCCTTTGCATACTCCACCGTATCCTTTCCGCTGAGATCGGTAAAACTGTCGCCACTCAGATCCAAGCTCGAGTCTTTTTCGTTCACCACCTGTCCCAAATGCTCCGGGTTCCAGGCAACGTTGCCTTCCTCACCCGTCCCACCACCATTATCGTTGTGGTCCGATTCTAACTCATTGTTTCCATCGATGGCGGGCCACTGGATGTAGATACCTTTCCGGCGCGATTTGCGCGATTCCAGTCGCCGCTTTTCATCCACATCGTTCGATAGCCGGCAGTTCTGAGGGTCGCCCATGTCTTCGTTATTGCTGTGACGTTTGCGCACTTCCACAACCTCGACATCGTTACCATCGCCCAACACCACGGACACCTTGTGCGTCGCTGCACCACCATCTACAATCGTCGTAAACTCATTGCTTTCCGGCTCGGTACAAATGATCGAAACCGGTGGCGTACAGACCATCATTCCTTCGTCCGAGCCAGCGCTGCCTTCATTCATATCGCCAGCACCATCCGACCCAACACCATCCTCCGACAGCTCGACGCTTTCCTGCGGTTCAATAATCCGTGGTGGTGTTTCCACGGTGATCTTTTCCTCGCGGTAACTATCCTCCAACATCTCGGTGGTAAACAAATCCGCCTGTCCGGGTGGCTCAGTGATGGCGTTCTCGTTCACTTCCTTTATACTTCCCAGACAATCGGAAAACTTGCTGTACTCCGTGGTCGATGCGTCTATCCACTGTTCGGATGGTCGGGCTGTGCTCCACTCGCTCACCACACAATCGTACACCGGCACTGGAATCAGGCACGTTGTGGCCTGCTGCAAACATTCGTCATCCTTGGACAGGGATGTGGGCGTTATCGGAATGCCTTCCTCCACCAGTGACTCGAGTACCATTTCCGATGCTTGCATCACACTAATGTTTGCCTGTTGCGACACACCGCCGCCAACTTCATTTTCCACATTCTCGTTATGCTCCGCTACCGGGTCTTCTACGATCGTTTCAATGTCCGAATTGCGGTTCGAGGAAAGATCCTTCCCATCGATCCTATCATCATGGAACCGTCCATAATCATCCAACGGTGCCAAGTTGATGTTCAATTCCGTTTTCTTTACCGTTAGCTTTGCCACATCTGTATCGTCCGGTTGTCCGACCGCTTCCCGATCTACCTGATTGCC
>KZ061845.1:0-46406 GCA_002091835.1 Anopheles maculatus
AATGCATTTTTGAAAAGTTACCGTTTTGCATCGTCATGCACTATCAAATGCATAACAAATCACCTCACGATAATTTAACTGTGGCTCCGTGCACGCTAGCGCGTGATACTATCAACCGTACGTATAATCGTTATGCATCGTGATTAACTTTCGATTGAAATGGTTTGATAGTGTTGCATAATTTATTCACTGCTGCATCAGCAGCATCGAGTAAAACGTGGCACACACACACAGACACACACACCATGATGTACAAAAAGAAAACAGCATTACGCAATTGGGTAAAAATTTAATACCCTTCCAACGTAGAACGCCCATTGTCTCATTCGTACGATCAATCGTCACTGTGTTTTGAAATGATTTATCCTGCTCGAACATGTCCAATGGAACCGTGTGTGTGTGTGTCACATTAGCATCACAGGTAGCAAGCGCACTTCACCATACATGCGCCAATTCGTCGATCGTATGCAAATCTACGGTGGTAAAACTAATGTCACTGTTGTACGCGAAAACTTTCGTCACACCGTAAATGATTGATGGATGTTTTTTTGGCGAACTGACAACGTGACACGTGACACGTGTCCTACATTTAAGTAATCATTCCCTTTCCAGGAAGACAGTTTTGGGTTAGAGCGAATTGCTGCAATGTAACCATACCTAGACGAGATAGTTCTTTTGAGAAGAGAATGCATGCAGTTTTAATTGAATAATGAACAATATTCACCATCCGTACGGTGCGATTCACGTGAAACGGTAAAAAAAAACCCTCCATTCCGGTCAGTGATAAATCTAAAACGACTCTGAATGCATGCATGAAAGCACGCAGCGTTGCCTGCATGCGAAGCAATAGCCTTAATTTGACCGAAACAATGCCATGATAGAAAAAGGTACAAGGCATTTCGGTGCATGCAAATAGGTACCGAATGGGTTGCAAATATTTCAGAAGTGAACTCGTGCCCGGCCCCGTCCGCGGTTCTCATCACGCGAGCGATTAAGGCCGACCGGTCGGCAGGTCGATGATATCGTACCGCTGGATGATGATTCGAATATTTGTTTCCTCCAGCTTTCGGACGGTTCGATTTCCGTTTTAATTTCAGGGCCCGTTTCGGTACGCAGAGTCAATCGCTTCATCCATTTCCCAACCCGCGCTAGCTAAAAAGAGAGGGAAACACCAAAAAAAAAACGGAAGTGAAAGAGATAAAGCAAAATTTAATTAAACGGATACAAAAACCATCGAAGCAGTTACTAACGGTAGTGGGCATTCATCCCGTGGTGCGGATGGTGTTTTTGATGTGCTGCAGGTTTATTTTATATGCCACAGTCTTTTTCCAGCGCAGTTTCCTTCGCCCGGTCAAGTTGGCCCTTTGGCCGGCCCGACCGACTCAGTGGTGCATGGTTTTGTTTTTTGGTTTTTGTTTTATGATGGTGGCATGTATACCATCCCACTTTCCAAGCCAACGGGGATCGTCAGTCCCCAGTGACAGATAACTACAGTCTGGAGAGATTTCATGCCCGTGTGCTGGCGGAGGATTCATGAAAATGAACCGTTAAGTAAATACACAGTGGTGGTACGAAATGAGTTTTGGGCTGCTCGGTGAACTCCGGCATTAAGTTTTATGTTGTGTGTTCATATGCAGAGCGTAATCATTTTAGTGTGCAAATAAATGCTACATTCTTCGCATCGTAATGAGCGAATTTCATTTGTCCATGCTATAAACAATGGAGCCGCCTGGTGCTTTAGTGTTTGTTTCAATTTTAGTATTTAGCGCTGTATTAATGGTCATTTTTATTCCTTACTGGTTGGTTGTTTTATCAAAATTTTGAATGAATTTTGACAAAAAAAACATACGGTATGAAATCAATTAGCCATACTAAAACCATGTACGCCACGATGCTTCCCCAGCGATGGAGACGCCTGGTCAGTCACGTGCCAGTCATTTGAAAATCGAACGCCAGACGACAGGCTGTTATTGTTTGTTTAAGTTAATTTATTTCTAGACTCTCTCTCTCTCTCTCACTCTCTCTCTGTCTCGTTTTCCACAAAAAATGGCAAGATTAAATATGCTTAATCTTTAACCATCGGCTCAAAACAGCTTGGGCACCGGCTCATAAACAGTATCATCGGTCAACAGGCCGGAAACAGTGAAGCGAACGGGAAAAATAAAAAAAAAACAGTTTGATAAACAACCGTTCGGTGGCACTGGCGTACGACGACGACGATAGCCCCAAAAATGAAATTAAGTGACGCATGCCAGTACCATTAATAATGGTGTTTTGATTTTGCTGTACAAAGCAACAATCTACCGAACGTCCAGTGCTTCGATCCGTGCCGGTAAGATGTTACGTTCCTTTTAGTTTTTGGAGATATTGTTTTGCTTGGAAGAAGATTTTCGAACGCTTCGCCTTGTCTTCCTGCCGGTGAATCCGGGACCTTTTAGCATTCAATCAAAGGCGAACATCACAACCTAAATAGCAAGATCGACAAGTAGTGGAGTACAAGTTTGTTTGGTTGCTTACGGAGAAGTTTGTTGGCGAAGGCCAACAAGCTGCATATGACAGTGTTACGCCCAACTTTAGGAAACCATCCCGCTTGTAACTCGTCGTATGGCTTTGACCCTACATTCCTCCTTCAGCCACATGGATAGTGATTTATTATTATTGGTTTTCTCGTTCGTACAGCAAAAACGCGCGTGGATCGAGTGCTTTGCCGTATGTGTGTGTGTGTATGAAGATACTAACAGTACCGACATTCCATCTTATCGTTGTTCGATTTGTCAAAATCTTACGTCAGCAGCATCGTTACGCTGCCACCTCGGACCGGTTGGGGCACGATTTGGCCGAGAAATATTTGCACATTTCTTTACATCCTCTTCCTTCGTGCCCACACGGAGACTGGTAACGGGGCAAGGTGCGTGGGTTTGCATTTGGATCATCACGTTTCGATCCGACCTACCTAGCGGGACAGGACGTTCGGACGGGCCATCTGTTTGGATAGAGATAATTTATCAGGTACGGATCAATAATAACGGAACCCGTCCCGAGGGTTGAACACCCTCGAACACGGACCCCGAACCCGGACTTCCAGACACTAACAAGCACCTGTCACCGTTGGTTACCTGAGCGCGTTCTGGGTCGTTGCGAAAAGCAAAACATACTGTGCAGTGTACCGAATCTCATAAGATTTCCCGGAAAGTCTAAGGTATGTCGATAAAACATCCAATAAAAATGACAACACGCAACCGAATCGGAAAAGCCGAGCTGGGCGAGCTTTGCTGAAGAATTGCTGAAGATGCTCCCTTTTTGCTCCACGCCACGTCCGTAAGGTCAATGCGTTCGGTGTTGTGTAGCTGACTGATTTGGTTGCTTTATTCGGACTGTTTTTTTTTGTGAAACCCTACCGTACCGATCGACTTGTTGCTTGGTACTGTCTTCCCTGTACCCTAAGCCGCCAGATTTGGGTGCAAAATTTGTCATTTGGGTAGCGATTGTCAAATTATGAAAAATTAATTCTATCGATGGGGGGTCCATTAACCGCACGCCCGTGTTTTTATCTACTAGAGGAGATTATTTTGATTGATTTCCATTCAGGAACGTTGGCTTACTAGGCCAAGCAGGGTGAAAATAATCGGATTCTTGCTTGGGTTAACAAAAAGAGAGAGGGAGTGGGCAGGTAAAAGGGAAGCGGCAATAGAGTGCGAGACGAGAGTGGTATTGATTTTTGTGTGACACAGTTCCATTCAATTAAGAGCGATTCAGTTCAGTGTGGCGCGAATGAGCGTCAGGAAAGCAGGAAAATGAAATGCATTCGACATAATGGTAAACATTCACGGACCGTTCAAAGGAACAGTCAGGAGAAAAGCATAGCCGCTGGTGATAATATCCTGTCCAGACCGGAAGTGAAATGGGGTTGGCAATCGGTGAGGAGAATGCATATTCAGCTCGGATTTAAAGCCGGATCAGAGGATCATTGATGCGGGAAACAATTTAAACTAAAGCCTCCCATGGTAAAAGCAACAGCATTATCGATCGAATGATTTTTTATTTATTTTAAATTGCTTCTGAATACGTTCGTTTCCTTCTGTCGGTATCGATTGGGCACGTAATGTGCTGTGTTTGATTTAAATTCAATTTAAAATAATGCATTAGGTGTGGGTACCTATTGGGTGGTACTGTTTCCTTTAGTCATTTAGCTTGATTGAGGATTATTTTCAGTTTTTCGGTTCCGCTTGCTAGTCTCAGGGCAAAATTTAAAATAAAAGAATGTTGAAAGGTTTAGTTCTAAAGAATTTTATCACTCAATACCACCATAAAGGGCCTCTTTTCTCATTTTGTCCTCTTTTAAGTCATAACTAATTAGGGAATGTGAACCATTTAAGACATTAAAGTACTCGAATTAGCTTTCCATATTAACACACTTGTCGTAGTTCCATATTCCCACAATTTTACCACCGATTGAAACAAACTTTTCTTTACCGACGTAACCCAACACAAGCTTAGGATTGTAGCAGACAAGCCATCCCAGCCGAGCAAAGAGTTTTAATAAAGAATCTAGCAATTTATCATTGTGCGATAAACGGGAAGAGTTTATTGTGTCATAAATTTTGAAACGGGGCTCACTTTCACACCGGGCCAGCCAGCTTGTTTGCCCTTTTGTTGTGCAAAAGTAATACATTTCGAGTGGGTTGTTACTGTTCGCGAGACGTAAACAGGCTCATTTGCGACATTTCCGTCCGTTGTGTGGAAGCGACGCTCAAGAAAACGCGGACGGCCGGCCAGAAACTCCCAGGATGTTTCCGCTACATCAAAGACTTCGTTAAAGGGTGCGTCGTGGTGCGTCGTGTTCTTCCTCGCTTGCCTGGTAGAGGTAATGGTGGTAATAAAACTAACCATAAACGTAGCTAATCGGTAAATGCGTTCGCACTTACCCGGCTGCTTACGGGACTGCTTGACTCGTTAGCACTGGCGGGTGGTCGTGGAGTGTAGCCTTGTGTAGCCGCACTACGAGGCACACAGTGTTTATGAAGATTTCATGCTGCAAATTTGCACCCATAACTTAACATTTCTCCAGTTCTTTCATGATGCGAAAGGAAAAGGCTGGGACTGTTGACGCTGCAGCGCCATCATTAGAAAGTGTAAAATTGGTACTGTGGACGATCGTCATAAATCTCAATTTTATCTGACATGTACCACTCAAATCCCGGACCCGAAGCTGAAGACTAGAAAGGAGTCGGTACGGGTTTGAAAAAAATAAGTATGTACCTCTAAGTATGCAGCAAGTAACGGTAAGTATTTTGTCCTCAATATCAACCGTAACTGGAACACTTTCAGACGCGGGATGATAAGATGATGTGCCGCGTAAAATTTCACATTCTTTCGTCTCAATTGAGACGCTGGCGATGAGCAAGAGGGCCAGACATTGTTCGGAGCATAATTTTGTTCGGTTATTCGGGTTGTTACTGTAATGGATCATCACATGGGTGGAGATGTGTGATGGAAAGGTCTTCCTTGTATAATCCGTGCTGTAGGTTCTGAGAGTTGAAATGTGGCACACCTCATAATACACACCGTAAAGCATCCGTTCGCTTTCCGTTCCCGAGAACTTTCACCCAACGCACACGGGTGTGGACGCGTGTGTTTGTGAAAATGATCGGTTGCTATCTTCCCAACCGCTTTCGATGGTTTCGCTTTCACGTGCGTTGTACTGCTGGTGTCTTTGTTCGCTCAGAGCATGTGGGTTAAGCTTCGCAAATGGCGATTTCGTAGAAAGTAAGCACCGGGAGATGATCCATTAACTGGTGATAAAATAATCGTTACACTGCTTCATGCCAGTGTCCCGGTTATGGCACCGTAGGATAAAGGATCTGAGTGTCCGCAGCATCCTGCACCGTACGATAGTAGCATTTGAGTTCAAGGAATTTGGTGTGCGACGAGTCCTGCGTGAGCAACTTGTATAGCTTTATTGAAATTATTTATTCCTTTATAACAACTTAAACCCCTCCATCTGACGTATGGAAAGCTGTAGTATGGTGAATCCAGCAAAAATACTATACCGAAAAAAAAGAAACTCAAGCCAACGTCATAAATATTGTGTTGATTACTGACATTACAATAAGTTAATCGCGTTTATCCCTGGAATTGTCCGTTAGCAGCTAATGAGATGACGCTACCAGGCACCGGACAATGCCAATACAATGATCCACCATGTTTTATTGTGTTCGTGCGCGAAGTTTAATCCCGCTGTTAATTATGTGTTACATATCGCACTTTTTGCACACGCGTCCGCCATTGATAGAGGTTCATTACGGGTGACACAAATGTAATCATGGTGAAAATCAATTTTAATGTTCATTTTCTGCTGCACATAATTGTCAGTTTAATTTACACACTGAAATAGGGGCATTGGTAATTGAATTAGTTAAAAATGGCCAACTGTTTTGTTTGAACAGTGGTGTAGATTTCATTCGAGATTGATGCGTACCGTGCGATCGGTTAAACATTCACAGATTTATTTAAATAATCATTGGCCCAGAAGACTTTAAACGTACATATGTAACAATCTAAAAGATACATCTACAAAAAATAAAAACAAAGTGCAGAAAGTCAATGGAATGCTATAATATTTAAATATGAAATGGAAAAAAATATAGAGATGCTTTTATGAAGACTTTTTTCTTGTTCTAAAATGTATCTCGCTGTACTAAACGGCACTAAACATCGTTCTCGTGCCCCATCGGGTAGTAAAGTTTTAAGTATTATATCGAAACCCATAAATTACTTATCCCATAAACTGGTTTATTACCTTCTTTCACAACATTTCACACCACAAACTCGTCACCACGCATTAAAAGCTCATCACACGGCGTATACACAATTATGCAAGTTCGCATAAATGCAACCGAACGTAAAATATGCTAATTTAAACATCAGCACCACCGCAATCCGATCGGAGCTGTCAACAAATCGATGCAGCGAGGGCCATAAACAGTTTTGACACCTCCCTCGGGCAAATGAGATCAGATTTAGCGCCGTACGCCGGCACTACACGTTTGCCCCGTGGACTGCAACAAATGGAACGTCTTTATTTAACGATAATATCGTTGTGCCCTTCGTACGGGCTTCTTCTACAACGACACGCTCGGGTTTTGCGTACATACCGAACCGAACAACAAGCTAACCAGACATCTGTCGTCTTAGCACATGCAGGATGCGCATCCATCAAACACCGAAAACGGGAGGGGTGACTTTCGAAGGCTAGGAATTGGTGAGCATCCATACACAAACCTACAGAAACACACGAACACACACACACATACAGAACACGTTGGCAATTACCAGGCGGACGGTAGCAATTAATGGGGTTAAGCCGTGAAAGATATACGATGCCGTTGTCGTCGTTGTCATTGGCGTGGACGTCTTCTTCTTGCGGAACATGGTTTGGGCGCGTCTGGTTGAATGTTGCTTGTGTTCTGGCACTTGTAATTGCCGCCCGCTCTAGGCTCTCGCACGTACTCATTGACACCCGGGTTAGAATCAATCAAACGGCAGCAGGGCAGCTTCTGTCCTAGATTCCCAATGCGTGTCCTTGTTTCCGTATGATCGATCGATCAGGTACGTGTATTTGCATTTGTTCCGCTTGTCGAGGTGTCTGGTTGGATATTGGCATCCGGCATCGAATCATGAGACGCCTCATCAGCTTGGAAAATTAATAACGTATTTTGACAGCCAGAACATGCAAACAATGCAGTACACGCTGGGGGGAGATGTTGGTTCCTGGGGCATTACAACCCGGAGGTGTACTGATCTGTGCTACAGCAGGCCTGTTGATCAATCGTTGACACTTTTGAAGCGTCTTGCACGGAGTGCCTTCGGCTTCGGAGGTCGGTAATTCACTCCCTACTACTCGTTATCCTTATCTCGGGATAATTGAAATCATTACGCAGCCCCGTACTTCGTCGTGGGTAACCGATATGGTCTCGAGTCAGTAGTTTATGAGCTTTTGTCCCTCGTTAGGGATTTGCGGAACGATCAACGAGGCGAGGATTAGTTGAAGAACCCCAATGAACGGTTCCATCGTGGTAAACTTTCAACTCGTTTCTCAGCTGTCATTTTATCGGCCGCTTTACGGGCAATGTGACCAGTGCCCTTTTGCGCTGCGATCATTATTGTGTCCATGGGCTGGCTATAGTGGCGCGTTTCCATAACCCAGCGCTCCGTAACGTGCGCGCTGAAAGGAGGTTCGCTCTAGTCTGTGTCGCCACTATTTGAGCGAAAGGTTACCTCCTTTCGGATGTGTCAACCCCGGTACACTTTTGGGTCAGTAGTCACTTTGGCCCTGTTTCTACGCGAGTGTTTTCCTGCAACAGACCATAGAGGCAGCCGTCTATTGTGTCTATGTGCTGTGTAGGATGAGATGGCCTCGCCAATAGGACCAATATTTTCAATGCCATTATGCACTATTGCTGTGTGTATGAGTGTGTGCGGCTGCGTGTCCACTGGTGCTGGTCACGTTACCGTCGACTAAGCAACAGCGGCAGTGTCATTGTTGTGAAGAGTGGCCCATCCGCTCGTAAAACGCTCTCCAAGGGTATTATTTACGATTGAATTAATATCGCAACTGTTCACCGCGCGAGCTGGCACGTTTCTGTGCATTTATCGCGAGGAAAATTATGGAAAATATTGTACGGTATCCATGGGGCGGAAAATTGCATTACCGATTAGTATTGATTTGAATTTATGTATGCATGTGAGCTGGGTTTTTGTGCGGGATCGGGAGTTTTTCATACTTCGGTAGAACTTTTATGGGGCATTGATTGCGCGAGATACAATACCATCGATACTAATTACGCTGAAATGTGTGAATATATTGAAGGTTTCGTTTCTGAATAGTAATGTAGTGCTTTTGCTAGTGTGGGTTCAATGAAACAATATGTTCAATATTACAATACCCCTAAAGTTATGCAATTTGTTAGATTGTTCGAGCTGGGTATCCTAGTATCCTGCTGCCAATACCATAAAACTAATTTTGACAGTAACATGGTGATTGTTTGTGTTTATACTGCATTCGACCACTGCTGAAGAATCACCTAAATTTGTGTAATTAAGCCAGAAGTAAGTAACCCAAGAAAGTTGAATGATTTACCAGCACTAATAACGAAAGCGATGCTTTGATGATAGATGTTAACTGGAAGCGGTTGATGAAACTGTACCAGCATGTTGCAACATTCGAAAATTATTCCCCACAGACCTGTTGCCAGTAACAGATTTTAATCAAGGTTTTATATTAATAGGACCCGACTGGCTGTACCTTATCTTTCCCATTCGCTCACACTCATACCCCATAATTAAGCCATCGAATGCACACTGCAGGAAGTACTGCACAAGACATTTGTCGTAAAGAGGCAGCTGGTACATATCGACCCAGGCCAACATTTGCCTACCACAGCAAATATGTAGTGGGTAAGGACGTTGTCGAAGCGAATCAGCTGATCACCCTGAACTGCAAATGAACCAATGTTTCGTGACAAACTTCCGCAAAACCGGTGGGTACGGAGGTGCATGCGCAGTGCGACTTCCTGGAAATAGCAAGCTCCATTTCCATCCCCCCAAACGTCTCGTGCTGTTTCCTTCGGTTCCGGGTGCTTTGAAGTGGCAAAATCCCTGGAAGTGGTGTGCATGTCCCGCCAGGTTACCCGTATGTGACTGACTCCCTTGCCACTTAGCCAAATCGAACGATGTTGACTTGTTTGCGTGCAGCGCAACCGTACATGCTTGTAGGTGTGTGGGCTCTAGCAGCTGCATCGAAAGTTAACATCCAACGTCTTCAACGTTGTTCTCCACGGCAAGGTATACTGCATGGCTTTTGGATAACATTTGCCTGCACATATGTGTGTGTGTGCACCAAGGATTCGCTTCAATCGCCGCATCGAAACGGCTCACGGAACTGCAGTAGTGTCCTGTCATCACTAAAGTACAATGCTTCTGGGGATAGGCGACTTTTGTAGCTAGTTTACCAACACCACTATCGCCGTTTTACTCTTCCGTCTTCGGGTGATGGCTAAACAGCCCAGCTCAGCTGAAGCAGTAATTGGATCTCGGTAGAGGAAACGCAAATGCCACTTTGGCAAGATTCATCAGGCATCAAAAACTTTTCACCGTGATGGTGATGGTTTTGATGAGAAAATTTAAGTTGAAAAACTAGATAGATTTTTATTCCCGGCTACTATACGGCACATCTGTTCCGTTCGGTTGTGGTTGGATTGTTACAAACAATCTGGCCTGATAAGGTCTGGATGTCTAATCTGCACATTCGGCATCAATTATAAAACCTACAAAGTTGTGTTGGTTAGAGTATCTGTTTTATCTAGGCCCAAATTTAGTCTTCTACTTCGATGTAAGGGATGACTTTTAATGACGCTTTGTTAAATTGAAACGCCATACTATGAATAATACTTTTATGTTGATAAGATGTGATGTAGAGATGGTCCGTTGAATTTTTTATGGTGTAAAATTTGTGATCAGATTTATAGTTAGCATGTTCTGTACATGTGTATTGCCTGATGTAACAGTTTAAGACTTCATTTGAAGATTCAACAGACATATGAATAATTTCACTTAAATTTATTACATTTATTTACAATATTACTTTACGACATAAGTAGAGAAATTATGGACAATCCAATTCCTTCAGCCTATGGTTCGGCTGAAAAAACCATTCAAAATAAGACACCTAAACTAAGCTATTAATCTATCAACTCTTGTGTCAACTCTCACCACCTCAGGACACGGTAAGAACATCAAAAACAACTTTAACTAGCAGAATTAGCAAGGAGTTATTTGGTGATAGTATAATTTATAAGCATACTCACCTCAACAACGTGTTGGAATAGAGTACCCATCTTCGTTGACACTTAGCTATGGAACGGATGCCCGTTTTTTATGTGTCTGGCTAAGTAACAAGTGGAATGGTAAGAATATAAAAAAGGTACGAAAGACATTCTTAAATAGAGCAACTTTTTCCCGAAGGTGATGGATATATATTTTTTAAGGTTTATTCTTCTGGTGAGCACGGTACGAGAACGAGCAATGATGCCCCTTTAGACAGAAATGCGATGCAACGGAATAAAATCACAACATGGCACGTTGAATACCGTGGAGACTAGAAAATCGTAGCATTATTGAGACAGTCTGTGGTGTTGCCCACGACCCGGCCGAAGAAAACTACACCTGTACGTTTCTATCGATACGCGGCACCGAATTGTGTTGCACCGTGAAGCCGGCTGCACTTGAGTGCGCTTTCATTCGAGTGTTCGCCCGCTCCACGAGCGGCAACTTTTCGCTCGATGACACTTGAAAACTTCCCGATAAAATTAATATCAACGCTACCGTTGCTGACGTTTGTGCCGATCGCGGGAGCTCGGGCAATGGGGAATAACAGCGGCACAACAACGAACGACGGTAGCATTCGTTTATTATTTCCTTGCGAAGCTGTTAAGCTATGCGTGACTTACTGCGAAATAGTCATTGAGTTATGGTCGTTTTATTCGACCCAAAGACCCTGGTGCTCGTGGTTTGCGGTTTTGCTTCGTATGGAAGCGGATATACGCTGTCTGGCACTTTACTGAGGTCCAACTACTAAGCATTTTATTTCCGTCAACGAGCAATGCCGGGAGGGGGAAAAAAAGCTCAACGTGAGTTAATATCTGCATTTGACCGGAGGTAGTTTTTCAACTTTACTTTACAACTTGACCTGCTCAGTGGATCAGTGGGTCTGTAGTTTTGTGGGCAGGGTAGTGCTGTTTAATGTTTTGTTGAAACTGGTCGCTAGCAATGGAACGAACAGAAAACATATCTACAGCAGTTGAAAACTTTGATTGGTTGATAATTTACAGAATTGAAACTTCTGCTTTTAATGCATAATTTTGCACCCTACGTACATTCGGTCGGGTTTTCGGTCACAAGAATGGCTATATGCGATGGGTGTCGTGCAATTTTTAAACTTTATTTTTTTTCTGCCTTGCCAAAAATATAATAAATTGAAGGAACTTCGCTTTTAAGAGCAAGAGCCCTTTTCTCGAGGATTTGTATATAATGCAAGCTGCTGTATCGAAATTTTAGGAGACTGATCCTCCTGATTGGTCCTACAGCTTTTATGGTTAGATTATGGGAGCACCTTCCAAACAATCGCTGCATCATATCAATCAAATTGAGTAGCTTAGGACATCTTAATTAGTATACTTCAGTCAACGAACCGACTCCCGTTGTTCCCAGGTCAATAATGAATCACATCTGGTTGGCCTGTAAAATTACACCCTTATGATGCTTTCATTCCTTTCAAATGGGATTAATATTTTCCCCCAAATGTCGGCTCTACCAATGAGCCATTTGTTTTTTTTTTTGGTTTTCCCAGTGCCTGTTAATTGATGAGTGTTCTCAAAATCATTTAAATGGGGCGTAGCATATGTTACGCAGAAAGGTATAACCATACATATTCAAACTGTTAAAGGCAGCTGGGAATGATGGGCTTTATAGTTTGTACCGAAAGATGCATCGATCATTCCCAAAATAGGTGGAATCGTTCAAAAATGTGTATCCACTCTCCTGGGGCCGTAAAAATGGTAAGTTTAATTAAAAATAGCTCAGCATGAACTTCGAACTTTCTGCTTTTTTAATGGTTTTATATTGATATTCTGCATGTTGGTTCTTTTTGACCTTTTCTTTATCCACTGGTTTGTTGTGGGAAGTATGAAGTAATAGTAGCGTTTTTTTGCGTCGTTCCATTCCTACATTCTCGGAGGATAGTTATTGTAACAAGGTCATTGTTTATTTTAACCATTCACAACTGTACAGTTTTGTGTGGAGCTTGGCGCATGAATTTCGGCGCAGAAAATCGGCTGTAAGTCATTTTTCCAATTGTTTTGTAACGCACAATAATTGTTTTCTTCGGTCCAAAAACTACACATTGACTTCAACAGTTTTGCATGAATTAGTACTTTACGCATCAAACGACACCAACTAATGCTACTTAAAACATTTTTTTCCGAATTGAATGTATCAACACATCTATACCATACAAACCACCTCAAAAAGCAATTTCATGTAACGTTATATGTTTGCTCATGCATGGGTCTAGGCGTCAACAGGAAAGTGATATTCGCTTATTTGCAAGCGCTTTTTCTGATCAATGCATTTTCCATTTGTCACGAAAAGGGTGCTTTGCTAAGGACTGTGAGGACACCGGCAAACACACAAAAAAAACCCCCCAGGCACATACTGTAGTAAACGAACAAGGAATCGTTTTAATCTGCCCCAAAACTGTCGGTCCACTAAAGGGTATGTGTGTGTACTGTCCCCGTACGGCCCATAAATCATTTTGGGGGTACATCAAAAATTAATTAGCTTCATCAAATTCTCACTGCCGATAGCAAGCGGGCTTTTTCTGTTTTCTTTTGCCAGCTCGGCTTTTTATATCATCCTCCAGGAGGGTTTTTTTTGTTGTGTTGCTATGTTAAGTTTTATCGTGATCGTGGAGCGCAACGGACCGGTATTGAGCCTTCGCGACACCTAATGGCAATGAATGACGTAGGGAAATTTCCATAAGATTTAATTTCCAGGCCTTTGGTGGTTGGGCGACCATTTGTGACTGTGTTGCGAGGTTGTGTGTAAAAGAGGTCGTTATGCAAAAAAAAAACGGATTAGGCCCAGCACCCATTAACACCATATGTTGGCACTACCCCGGTTCGTATCACTACATCACAGTTTAAGCAAATGGTTGGTAAATAGTAATTGTAAAGCAGCGAATTGTGCTACATTTTCTTGCTTAAAGTGTTTTGAATTTTCTGCCCCTTCAAGCACGATAAGATAATGCTGTTGTGTTTACGAGCTCACGAGAGATAATCCACTCGCCTGGCGTCCGGTACTGATCCTTCTCACATTTTCCAAGAAAAGGTTACGAGAAACCAGCATTAAAGTAGGATTACTCATTATCATGCAGATTATACCTACCCTTTAGTTGATACGGTTAGTCGCAATCGACAGTTTGCTTGCGTGCGGTTGCTTCGGGTGTCAGGATACGTGCTGAAGCTGATTAACGAAGATCCCACGCTGGTTTTGTAGGATCGCCCTGTCTGTTTTGTAGGATATGTGTGCCTGTTTGTTGGCAGTACGTGAAGCTTTCCTGCGGACATTAGATCGGTAGAATTATTGATTTGTGACCTACAGGTGTAATGGTAGCGTACGGGGTCGAAAAAAAAACAACCGATTCTCGCTAGGATCGATTTGCTGACCCGTTCCACCGGAAGTGTGAAGGAAACGCGATACGAAACGGAGCCACAAGTTGAGCGACAGCCTACTGACAGTGATTGATTGTGGGACGGATGTGTAGGTTTTTGGGTTTTGTGATAGTGAGGCTCGGTTCTAAAACTTTAGTACAGGTGCTGCGTAATGGAATTTAGAATTTAAACGTTTATTTTAATTCTAATTTAAGTTCCATTATGTAGAATTTTAAACACATTGTAGCGCTTTTTTAACAGAACAATTATATGGGTAAATCAATACGTTCTTTCCGTATTTTTTTTAACGAAACGTTTACGTTAGATTCAAAACATAACAAATGTTTTACATATTCCTTAAATATGTTAATCTAAAGGGAGGCATGATACAAACACAAAATAGAAGTACTACGAAACGGTCTTTATTAAATTGTTTAATTTTCCACTATTTAAACAAGCTCGTTCCATCGCAAAAATAAATTACATCTCCCTATTGGTGGCGTCTCTCAAACGGTGCAATAAATTTAGCAATTCCCGGTAATGTGTTGCACCGACTGTTGGCTTAGCGAAATGAAATAAGATCGAAAAGTGTAATAATTTAGCATAATAGATCAACGAAACGGAGGCTAGAATTCAGTGCTGATGCTGGCCGGTATATTTGTCCCACCCTGTAGATCCCGTAGCGGGGGAAGTTCTTCCGTACCTTTCCCACCGCACGAACGGCTGGTTGATTGAAAGTAGGTTAAATTTCATTAGCATAAGAACACGTGCAAGATTTAGCTGGGGGGACTGGGTGAACGTTAAGAAGTGGCGTCATGGCACACGTGAAAGGGGTAAGGTGGGCACACTAGCGGAGCAACCGAGCGACGAGCTTTAGCTAAATTGTAGGCACCTGAAAAGGGCACCATGTAGCGCAGAATTTGATACAGTTCATGGTTCGATTGCATTCGGCCGACAGAAAGCGTTGCTAAAGGTTCGTGGGTCTTATGGTTTGGTGGTTGCAAGCGGATCGCCGTACCGAGGAATGAAGGATGGATTTTATCGGTTTTCTCGAGCAAATCCTATTAGTATTCCATTTCCATCAATACGAACCTACGAGCCTTCCTGGGTGATTGGGCGTGTGTGTGTGCGTGTGCACACCTGTCTGTGGAAATCGAGTTGAACAAATCTGAAATTAAACCGTGGCATTTTCTTTAAACCATTTCTTCTGCCTCGTTTTGTGTGTGTGTGTACTATTTTGCTCGACTTCGTTTAACAGTTTCACAGCGGTTCTTGGTTTTTTGTTGTCGGAGTTCCTTACAGCGAAGAAAAAAGAATGCTATAGTTGACATTCGACAGCACCCGTGTTTTCCGCACCAGCAGAAAAAGAATGCGAAAGGAAGAAAAAAAAATCCTTTTTAGTAGTTTGGTTCCAAACGCTCGGGGATTGGCTCAATGAAGGTCGTGAATGAAATTACCTTTCGGTTGAATAAGTAATGCAAAAAGCATTTCCACCGCGTGCTTTACAACGTTCGAAAGCTCGAAGCGAAAAGCGAAAATGCGGAACACAGCGAACGATGTTAGCGATTGTTTTTGACCGCGGCAACGTTTTATCGACGTCTTGTTGATCTCGCATTAAATGGGTTGATTTTCAAGTTGTACAAATTGCTGATTGCTTATTAGTAGCGGCCGAGTTGTTTATAGTTTTCTCGAGTGCAATAAAAAGAAGTAGGGAGCAATATTTCCATCAGCAGTACGGTTTGTTTGAAGTGGTGACAAACTTATAGTTTATTTTGAACATGAATCTTTTAACTTAAGCCAAAGAAAGTGAATGTTTAAGAAATGCTGTAGTTACAGCTAGTCTCAGCACATTTGAAGTAAAGTGAAAGGTGTTGAAAAATCAAATCAAAACAATTCCAAAATACAATTTCAACTCAAATGCGTTGCGAAAAAGACTTTCTGTAAATGATGTTGTAAACTTATCGCACCGATTTCAACACCTTTTTCCACAGCTTACATATGACACTTGACACATCCTTACACTTTGTCGCAATTATACTGCTATAATGACTGACGAATGACGTTCGGCTGTGTATGCATTATAATTGCAGAAAATGGAAGCAAACCGAACAGAATCGCTACCTCGAAACCATTGCATCGGCAGCGTGCGAACAGAGTGAAATTAGAAATTAAATATTCAACAGCCAAACGGTTCCGCTTCATTATGTATGATGCAATTGCAATTGCGATCGTAACGAGCGTTCGCGTCTAGACTTTTGCGTAGACAAAGTTGTTTGTTTTCGTGTGGTGTGATAGGTGATGTTGGCGTGCGAGGGTTCCGGGTGGCAAAAAAAAGTGCTGAATGCGAAGCGCATTGAATGTTACCGCTTTAGGCCGTGTGATTGATAGTTGATTAGATGCAATTTTCACATTTGTTCGTTTGCATTGGGTTGTGTAATTGTGCAAGGCAGGGTAGCTAAACTAACTGGTACTGGAAACGGTTGATTGACAAACATAGTTGTGCATATGCACAAATCGTTGCTTATTATTAATGGACGGTTTTTTGTTTCGTATGAATTACAGTTGAGTATAGATAGACACTAAACTATACTCATGTAAGAATATATTTTGCTTTAGTTTCTTTTGAATTTATCCTACTACTTCACGCTGTGAGCTTAATCGATCATTTAGAAGAACTTCGCCGTAGAATGGCATATGACTAGGGCAGTAGAAGATATGAAACCATTCTCGATTTAATCCAAAAATTGAACGTTAGTAAAACTTTTTCTATGTATCTTACAATAGCAAGCCTGTTGGTAGAAATAACAAGCTGCAAACAAGTTAAAGAGACCTTCAAAACTTATAACGACCCTGGTGAAATACTTTGCTCGGGTTTTTGTGACCTATACGTTGTATCGTTATCAGGATACTCAGATTCTGCTATTTGTGCAATCGAGTCTTTAGAGGGTACATGTAATTTTTGTTTTCATTTTTCTCTTGGTACTTTAACCACAAGAAGATTGGGCGTGGCATTTAAGGCCACCTTGACCTTTCAGTTTGTGATGCTCTATGAAATAGAGTGTTTCTCTTATTAGTTGCTTAATTCTTACCAATATTTAAATGTGATTAGTTACTTACCAATATTTCAAAGATAAATTATAGTTTCATCATCTTTTTTATGTTAGCATTTTTTTAGACTCAGCCCGTAAAGTCCTTTTAGAACTTCCAATGGACAGAGAAGGCATTAATGCCTAGAACATTTGTGTTTTACATTAAAAAAAACTCTCCTTTCATCGGTCTGTTCGAAACAAACGTTAAAAGGCAATTATCGAGTTACAAATATAATCCTTAAGCAATGCTAATAGTTTCATAAAAGCTTATAAGATCGATCGTGAAAGAAAAAAAAACATCTACAAATATCGTACAATGATATTTCTTTTGATAGTAGTGTGTGCTTGTCTCGGTTTTTGCACGAATACAGCAAACAAAGTACAGCAAAGCCGGCAGGAACAAACCGGGCGCTTACAAAACATGCAAATTTTCCAATTTACAAATTTTCCCTTTTTCCATCGCTGTGCATCACAAACCTGACAGTGGTAGAGACGGCCAAATGCCTGGTGGGGTTCAAAACCAAAACTTCAACAGTCCAGATGTACTGGCGAGTCGAACGTGTACAAGGGCGTGTGTTGTGTTGGTTACACAGGTACAGCAGCACAAATGCACGTTCGGCTCATTCGGTTAGGGGTGTCGGAACTTTTCTTTTTTTTACATTTCCGCTGTGTTTTGGTATCTGTGTGTTTGTAGAAAAATCTTGAACAGAAGAAAAAAAAAGAAAACTACAAAATATTTGCCTGCATCAAGTCTAACATCTCGTTTATGTAGAGTTTGCACACGGTTTGGCGATGCCCAAAACTCCAAACAATATGCATAACACAAGATTTGGCAGGCTTTATCTTTATGTCTTCTCCATGGGTTTGTCTGTTTTACTTTTTTTTCTCTATGTTCTGCAAGTGTGGAGTAGTGTCGGTCCCGTTGCTGGTGCCGTTTTATTTCATTTGCTTTGTCTTTTTTTGTTGGACGCCTCTTCTCGAGTCTATACTTTGCATATCGTCTTTTGAATCGCTGAAGCTTTTCGACCTACTTTCGGTGCTTTCGTTTTGCGTGGTTTTGGTTGGTAGAATGGTTTCTGCGTTTTGTAGCGTTCGCATGCATTTGCACTTTGAAGTAGTTTTGCTGGCTGTGTGTGTGTAAGTTTTTTTCACCCACTTTTCACCAATTCCAATGCTGCCTCGTCGGTCGGTGTGCTGTAACTGCTGCTAACAGATCTTAGGATTTGGTGCCGGGGATTTGACGCTTCGGGCGTTCGGTCGAGGTGTCGGTAGAATTTTATTTCTCGCAGAATAGCGTTTTCCATTTATTTTGGCTTATTGCATTGCGGCACGAACGAATACGAGACATCAAAAAGTTGAAACCATTCTCGCGCTCGTTCAGTTGGTGAGCTACGATTTCCCGCTTAGATCGTAAGCATAACGTTGGCGTGCATGCTTCTTGTTATAAAATTTTCTTAAACCCATGAGGAAATAAAAGCAACAAAAAGCTCTAATCTAAATATTTCTCAAAGCATTGGCCGTTCAAAAAATCATCGCTCACTCTATTTCTCGCTACATACTGCACACAGACATGATTCACTAGCACCCGAAGCACGGGTAACCGGTACACCCCATTTTCTACACAGCGATTGTGCGGGAAAGAGAGAAGAATCACGTCGTTTTAGCTAACGATTGCCGGTGTCGATGATTTCTTTTTTGTTCACGATTTGCTCCACGGATGTCTTCGGGCGACAAAACGGTAAATCGAATGCATTCCCGGCACGGCGCGTACCGATCGAACCCACATGCAGCCAAATGGCCAATGATGCACGGAATTTTTAAAGTGTAACCGGCGAAGAAGAGGGAACAAGGTGTATGTAAGCGAAAGAGTGAGAAAAAAATAACAAGGAAAGAAATGGCAATGTGATAGAGAAAGTACTCGGAAGACTCAACCTTTTCCATCTAGATCGTGTTTGGTTGTGTCACAAACTAGAGCAGGAAAAGTGAAGGAAAAAAATCGACTCCACAGCCATGCTAATCGAAAAAAGCTATAAATATCGAGCAAATCCTCGATACCTGTACCGTTTCGGTGTACTACCTTCTCGCACCTTCTTATCGGCTACTTGAGTACCCTGTGTCCTGGGGTGTTTCGGCGATACGCCTCATTGGCCGTGTGTGCTCATCATGGAGAAGGACGAAAGCTAAAGGAAGCGAAGCGAAGGACAGTTTTTGTGCTTCTCCTAGCCAGGTGTGTGTGTGCGTGGCGGTTCGTTTGTGGCAACAAAAAAACAAGCTCGGAATGCACAGCCAAACCACAGCCACGACACTAGATAGTGCTGCTAGGTACCGGCGCATTCTGGAACCCGATCAACCATTGCACCAGCAATGTCTAGTGCTAAAGAGCACAGATACAATCTATTCAAATCATCGCGCACGCGGCGGCCCCAGGATGAGAAGGTAAAGGCCAACGTGCGCTCGGGGGGTTGGCAAAAAGCATCAATGCCTGGAAGCCAGCGAGTTAAGCTGATGCAGCGCAATGGTTCGATTTACTTTTCTTCGGCACGCTTCACCATTTGCTCCATCATTTGTCGTACGTTTTGCGTTCTGGGGGGTATTTTTTTCCAAAACGGATCTTGATAATTTTATGCGGTATCGGGAGAACATTTTTTATGTTTTGAGAAATTTTCTTTATCGTTTGTAGCCGTAATATTCGAAAATATAGCATAATAAGTTTTCTTTTTCATTACACATCATTATATTTCATTATAAACTATAATATGTTTCTAATCGCTATGCTTTCTGTTCGGGAATATTTAAACAATGAAATAATACACCATTGTTTCTTGTAATTGTATTTAATAGACGCGAGTTATAATTAAATGATTTTATAATATCTTTTATTTGACTTGATTCATTCTACTTGAAAAGGAAGTCCTTACTAATATCAACTTTTTGTTTAAAATGTTGTTTTAAGTTGATATGGATCGTTGGATAGTTGATAACAATAGTGCTCTAAAGATAGATGATAGCTAGTCATCCGGATTGGCATTGTAACGATATTTGCAATTATACTTCCCGCAGCACAGAACTTCCCACAAACTGAGTTCGGTGTAATTATGTGCATTAACAAAACTTGATCCTCCAAGCATGCTCCACAGGACGTGTAAAACGGTACAAGGCATAATCTGGCTGAAAATCATATTTGCCCCGCTCACCATCATTTCTCACAATCGTTATACGTTAGCATCATAACCTGCAGACGTGTGCGAAGATTGAGATATCGAGAAATAATATCAAACCTGGCGAGAGTCAGTAGTTTGGATTGGAATTCGATTTCCATGGAATTCCTTTGCGCTAGTGTAGAGTGTCTGCCTGACACACTACCTACGCTAGCCGTTTTGCTTCGTGCTGTGCATTTACACCAACAGCTTACAACAGAATGCACCGTGTGTCGTGCTGCTCGCGTATGAAGAAATATGAGCCAACTGCGAACGGAGAAGGACACTCGTGGCGCTCGTGATTAGGTTATGACGATATTTTTCTTCGACCGTCCGGTGGCAGCGGTACGGCGTGTGGATGCAGGCGAAGAATTGTGACAGAGTTCAGGGCAACATACCAGCACGACTGTGTATGCAACCCGGCTTCGCAAAGGTGCCCGGTTGTGTCATGCTCCGTATCTCGCTGGCTTCCCCATTGCGGTAAACGCTTTAATCCAATTTTGTTTTTAATGAAAGTGTACAACGCTTTGTGGACGACGATGGCTCTTCGGGGTGTTTTATCCCTACCTTCGCTGACCTACCGCTTACTGCATACGAACCGGTTTCATGCACCGTTCGTGGAATGTTCGCTGCGGGACACTAGTGCACCGTACCGCACCCTTTTTATGTACGGGGTTAGAGGTGCAAGAACAAATAATTTCTCATCCAAACTAGCGGTCAACCGAACAGTTGACGTGATGATGATGGTGCTGATATTGAAGATGATGCTGATGGCGATGGTGGTGCGGTGAGCGGCTTTAATGTACAGTTTATGGATAACACCGAAAGACAAACCACAACGCAAAAAACTTTCGTTTGCAACCATAAGGAACCATTTGGATGTGTTGCCGTGGGTTGTGCGGGTTTTAGTGTATGCTATTGTTTGTGAGCGGTGCGTTAGTTTCAAATAAAAGGTTGATTTTGTTTATTAAAATGATAAATTTTGGCTGCAAGGTGTATACTTACACGCAGCATTTATTGTTGGTTAAAACCACCAGGCGTCTCCATATTATTTATATGTTTTTTAACGTAATAAAAAATGTTCTCGTTTATGAACTTTCGGCACTGTTCGGTACTGTTAAAAAAACTTATTTTTTTGTTTATATCGCGGAGGTAATTATTGGATAGACTTTAACTCTATCGTCAAACTGCCATATGGAAAGCTAATTATACATTAGCGTATTTATGCTTAAATCATTCTGTTAACATATTGGTAATTTAACACGCAATTCCGTTGCGTATATCATGTAACTGTTCAAAATGCTCTACTTAAACGACACTCACAGAAAGCAAAAGTGACACAAATTATTAAGCACAACTGAAAGTAAAACGGAAGCATAATTTTATCGAAGAAACGTGAGCTTTAACATTGTCCCCGGTTCGCTGTGTACAAGGCGTACAGCGAAAACGCCAAACATTACGTTTCAACGTTATGTCCTTACGTTTGTAGAAAAAAACTGAGAAAAACCTTGGCATGGGAAGGAAAAAATAATTACCACAAACGAAAGTTTTTTCACCTCGTTATGATAAGGATGCAGGAACAGCAGGTGCATATTGAAGTGGTGTGGATTAAAGCCGGCAGGGGATGGGAATGGAATGGATGGGGCAAGGGAAAAGATGAACGTGAACTTCAAATTCAACTGAATGTTTGTCTTGTTAAATAAATACTGTCAACCAGTTAGATAGTGTTCAAAGCGATGCGATCTACACGTTGTGGAAGGTGTATTTGTAATTAGCTGAAAAAATTCTATGGCTTGTCCGTATTTTCCTTCAGTACCAGTTAATTCAGAGAAAGCTTTTCAATTTTGGTATGCTTAAGGGTTTTTTATAAGAATTGTTTTTAAATTACAGAATATAATGTTTTTTTTGTTTAAGAAAAATAATTAAAATACTATTTACAACCCGGTCCCTAAAGAAGAATCGATGAGCAAGCACTCCACTTAACTAAGGAGATTATGCTCGAACAACAATTGAAGTGCTAAACACGAAAATAAACGTACCGACTGGGGAAAACGTTCCACATTTATCTACCACGTGCCAGCATGGAGCCGCCTGGTAGCGCGTGACAATCAGACAAAACATTAGCCTAAATCAAATTGTTTCCTGAAACGTGTAATCTGTTAGGGCAGTTGGCCCTATTTACCATACACCCCAGCTCCCCAGCGGAATGAATAGTCTTTGATCAGCGTTACGCGTCCCGGAGGCGCTACGGAATGTCGGTGTGAAGACGCAGGCTCATCCTTCCAAGCCTTACAGCCGCTAGGCATGGTCGCGTTGCAGATAACTCCGGACACGGTTTGCTCTTGGCAGAGAAGAAACCACGAAGGCGAATGAAATGAAAATGTTGATGATGATGAATTCATCACAAGTTTCGCTCTGATATGCGAAAAGATAAAAGGGGCATGCCGTGAAATAAATCCTCTGTCTGCTCGCTCTTCAGGGTCAGCGCGTTGCAATTGGTCGGTTTGTGCGTTGTGGTTTTCAGTTGTAGGTGAGAAAGACAGGATACGTACCAGTAGGTAGAAAAACGGGACGTAAAGATGGCTTTTGTTTGGAACATCTTGCTATGCTACTGTTACGGCTCGTGGCTGATGTTACTTGCTAATTTTCAAACTTGATTCACAGCAGTTTACCTAAATCCTTCAAGGATTTGTTTTACTAGCTACTAAACAATGCAATCAGTGGTTGGTGTAAAGTGTTTTACTGTCTGTACTATTTACTGATGCATTCATTGCGTTTTGAAGATAACTCCTATCGTGAATAGAAAATAAAACACGCAAATGCGTGAGTATGCTTTCTACTCTCGCTTCCACACACAATTCGTGTCATGAATAATGGCGAATGAGCAACGACAATAAAATCGTGCTCGGGCATACATTTTTAAAAACCTCAGCTTCCTACACTGGCTGCATATTTCGCTTTCCAATTTGCACTCCAAGACACGCTTTGGACGTGGTACGAAAACATAGGAAAGCTACTTGAAACTGGGAATAGTACATACTAGAATAAAATGTCAACTCGGCATGATTGTCGATAAAAATGCGACGCTCGAACGGTTGCCAACGTTGCAGTCGTCGTCGTCGCCGTCGTCATGTACGGATTTCCTTTTGTCGGTCTGCTTCGCACAGCATTGCTGCCAGGCAGCACGAGAGATGTAGCGAGATGTCAGATTGGACCCAGTTGAGGCAAATGACAAACGCGAACCACAAAACGGTGCAGTGCGTGTCTGCAATTCCGGCGCGTAATGCTTTCTCGTAATGTAGAGCGAAACCCGGCCAGACTAGGAACAGCCGCCTGTCGGTACGATCGCCCATGAGGCCACCGAGCAAACGGTGTATGCTATTTGTAGCCACCGAAAACCCAACGTCGACAATGTCGACGACTACGACGATAACATCAGCGCCAGTTACATGGGGTCGTATTACCAGTGCATACCGCAGCCAGGCTCAGTCATCCATTTGCAGCAAATGTACCGGGGAGAAGGAAAAAAACACACTCGTTAAAGCAATCGAGCTGAATAGGTGACAAAAAAATCATGCATCGCGGTCCGCTTTAACAGCGTACCGTCGTGCCACTGCTGCTCGCATCCACACATTCATAGGGAGCGTGCGCGAGCGCGTTTGTGGACAAGCACAAAGCACCGGGAGGAAATAAATTTTCATTGCGAGAATGATAAATAAGGAAAAATTCTGTAAAGTGTGCAGTTTTAATTGCGAATGCTTTCGGTACCGGGATGGGCTTTCGGTGCGAAGAACAAACCGTAGAAAGGGCACCCGATGGCACTTAGGCGCGATAAATTTGTCGCCACAATTTGCAGTGCACCGTGCGCGCTCGATGCTTGGCTAGCGAGACCCGCGGAATTCCTTTGCCCGTACGGCTGCAAACTGATCTGTAAGCAGTATCGGACACACGGCCATTATTAAGTGGTGTACCGGCACTGAGCCATACAACTTGACAGTTTAGTGGCTATTTTTTTTGTCGCCTTCCCCACATCGGTTCTGCCTTACTTTTCTTTCCGCAGCGATGCATTTGTGAGTTTTTTGATACAGCACGGTTAGTGGGCAAAAAAGTAAAAATAGTATGAAAAGCAATGAAATCGTCCCATGTCTAGAGGATTGTGTCTCGTTGGCCGGAAGTTTGAAGAAGATTTTTTAAAACAGTTCAACCACCCTGGGTGTCCTGCGTGCTAAAACATCGTTTCTACCTTTTTGTGTTGCTTTATTGCACAGCGCTTTAGCTGCTAGCAGTTTTCCGTTCGTTGTTCAGTTGTTTCGCAAAGCACTTGAGCTGTTCGGCACCACCCGGCACAGTGTTGATTTCCGTTAAGAAAAAATGAAATCAAATGAGAGCAAAAAACAGGCGAAAAGACTAAAACAGTGTTGGATTAGCATGAAGCAGCAGTACCGTGTATAAGTACATCGTGTCCGCAGTTTCAAGTGTGACGCTCCACGTGAAGTCCCGGGAAGAGTGCTTATCGGCTTTCGGGGAGTCACGATCAATTGGGTTCATTAGGTTCACACTTGTTCTAAGAATCTTTTGAAAGCGAGTGCAGCAAAATACTAAAAGCAATATAAGCAGCAAGATTTCTGGGAAATATAATGCTACGCTATTGTTTGGTCGGGGCTAATTTAAATTTAATATAGACCAAAATTGCATCTAGTGAAAAATTAGAAACCGAGATGATTTTTTGTATTTTATTTTTGTATTGAGAACTTAATGATGCCTATTTTGAGTTTTAGAAAACACCTTTAAAAGCGTTTACGGTAATATCGTAGGTTTTAAAGTAAGGATGGAAAAATGTCAGGCAAAGACTTTTCGAGGCTGATGTGCCAACAAAAACAAAAATCTCATTCTGAACAGAGTCAATCTGCACACTGATGCAGACTGATCAGAACGACTGTTTATGTTGATGAGAATCTTCAACTGCGGCTAGAACTGTCCTAGAACATGAAACATATATTTCCCCATTAGCCATTAATTGTAATGCGCTTAAATTACTTCAACAATAAATCATACAGCGGACTTACACTGCATCAGAACCGTATAACCGTAACAATCATCAGAACCGTATCAGCAAAAAGAAAAATCAATCGAAATTATCAATAATGTTTAGTGAAACATACAATTAATTCTGATTCCTTGCAAAACCAACCGTCAACCACCATCAGCATCTCAGCTGCAACATTTTGTGATGCTTTTCAGCTAAAACCTACACCACCTAATCACTGCACATACCACAAACGATACCACAATCGCGCCCCAAACCGTTAAGCTGGAAGTGCCGTAGCGAGTCCAGATTATTGATTCATAATTTGCACTTCATTAAGCCGAATTGCTTCATTTCTGGTATGCAAATTTCCCGCCAACTCTACGAGTGCAGGCGGATCGATTATGATGCCACACCACACCCATGTATCCGTGTTGATAATCAAATGTCGCAAAATCAGTGCCCGCTCAGCCATCCGGCGATCCTGGGATGGTTGCGGGATGTAATTAATTTTACTGAGGTTGCTCGCTCGCTCTCCCGGACCACGGCAACGGTGGTTGTGTAACATTTGGTGCATACTCGCACAGTATGATTATTTTGGAGTCATAATAGAAATGGCGGGGGAAAAGTGATCCATTTCGAGCGCTGCTCTTAGTCGCGCTACTGGACGGATCAAGGTTCCGGATGTGAAATTACGCGCAGCCGAGTGGAAATGAAAGCGTAACGAGAAAACGGCACAGTAAGGAAGATAATCGAATATCATTTTTATTTATCCTCCCGACCGAATCCCAACCGTCGACGGTGGACGTAGATTGAATCCGTCGGTAGGAAGGTGATCGGTTCGTCCTGAAGCTCCCATCCCACGAAGTCCGTTCATCGACCGGGAAGCAAATAACGATTAAGGTTTCGATCTGTGGCGCTGAAATTCGTTTCATTGTGTTCCTTGCGAATGGATGCCGCGATGACCTTACGATAGGTCTGAGATAGCTAGCCGCAGCGGGTTCGAGTCAAATTTGATGCCCTGTTTTCCTGGTGCGGTGCGGTACCTAAATTGATGCCGGCCGGGTACTTCATGGCGACTTGCGTTGGTGGTGCGTCCTGATGAAGCTTTAATACAATTCCACCCACGGAAGCGGTTGCCATTTTTAGCGCAAACGAACAGGGAAAGCAGCGGTTCTAGCTCGGTACGGTTGAAATGGTGGTGTAGCAGAAAGTAAAACCGGGAGAAAAAAACAACTGCTCGTGTCAATTGGTTGGGGAAAGTATACCGAAAATAGCTGGCCAAAGCAATCAGGCTCGTTCATTTGATTCGTCTAACGCTCCCGGCGTTCGGGCCAAAAAGGATTCGCTGTCGTCTAGTCGGCTGGGTTGAGAGCGGGTGCTGGGTGGGATTCATTTCTTTCCGTTTGCAATGCACACAGACAGTTGTCAATTATGTTTACTGGTCCAATCGATCTGGTGTGACGATTTTTCACTAAATTTGTAATGATGGAATGATTTTAGAAACCAGCACGGAGAGGATTAAAGGGGAATTGTAAAAGTTGTACCTTAATTACTGATATTTTGGGAATTCATCCGCTCAAAATGCTCGTCAAAGTTTGAGCGAAGCATCAAGTAAGAAATATGATGCTTAAAATAGCGATCAAAGCAAATAAGTTGGATTAAATATTGAGTAAGTCAAGAGGGCAAGATGGGATAGTATTGAATAAAGATCAAGTTCAACTTGGGTCGAATTATTCTCAAATCAAGCTTAGAAAAAGTTTCCCAACTACGTTATCTTAGCTCTTATAAAGGAATATACAAAATTTAAAGAAAAAGTGTTAATTATTTCCCAACCGGAGTGAAAATCTCCCTAGTTTTCGAGTTCGAGCCACTTTGCCGCTTCTCAATCAAGTGAAATGGGATTTAATTTTTGGTACGCTCACCTTTCAACGCTCTTACCGAAGCGACTGATTTCCCTATCACCAGTTTGAAGTTTTGCGCGTCCAGATGAAAAGCAAAAACCAACAAGCTGCCAAAATTTGCATAGTCTCAGAAAAAAACGGAGGAAAACGAACGATTTATTGCCATTTTGCTGCGATCTTGAGTGGTTCTGGAGTTCTAGTAGTGGTATTAATTATGCCTTTTCTAAAAACAAGCTCACAGTACGGACTTGTTTCACGCCATCGTATGATATTAGATGCTTTTTGCATCGAATTGAATGCATGTTTTATGGGCTAGGAGTAGAGTTTAAAGTGAGCTTTTTTTTATTTTATTTTCATGCATTCATTAGTCGCCACTCTATGCTAGCGTTAGATGAATATGATCCAAACCAAAGAAAAAGAAAATCGAAATTTGCTGACTATCAATTCTGTGATTCGTCCAAGCAACGATTGCATAGTGTGTTCATCTATTCTTTGTCATAAAAATTTAATGATTATAGCTTTTTGTGATGCAACTTAAAATTCAGCAGGTATCCCGGGTTGTTTTTGGTCCATTCGAGGTTTAAAGCCAATTTTGCTTTAGTACAATAATATTTCAATTAAAAATATGATACCGTACCGAAGACTGTGCTGTATAATTTAACTACGCAACAAACACGCTAACTAACTGCACAATCATAAAGCAACTAGTCATTAGTGAGCTGAGCAGCAAGCATAATATCGGCCCCAGTATCATTGCGCGGAATAACGACTATGCCGGGCATAAGATGCAAAAAATCTGGTGCCGCAATTTTCGTGTTTCGTTTGTTATTTCAATTGCATTAACGAAATGCGCTCTGCCGGTGGCCATCGGCTGCTGCCGGTTTACTGCACCAAGAAGCAATTGAGTTTGTTAATTTGCAAAAGCAAGCCACCACGGTGCTTCATGCTGTGCTGTTTTTTCTCTTTGTGTTATGTCGCTTTCAGCCGAGTGCTATCGAAAGTTTTGGCTCACATTACACCACAGTACACAGTGTCTTGAAGGGCGAGCAGTGGAAAGTTGATGCACCTTTAGTCTTGCTACCCGTTGCACCGATCGAGAAGTTCAACGGCCGCCTTAACCGCCCACCTCGAGCGATGGTAATTTGCATATTAATTGAATTTTTTTACGACTGTTTCGACAAGAAAAAGTTCTCTGTTGATGATCCAACATTTACATCGTTTGTTGGTTTGTCGTCCGTAAGCTGGGTCGTTAGTTTAAATGCTTTGATTCGGCACCGCTAGCATTGAATGGGTGGTTTGATGCAAACAAGGCTGATAAAAGCATGCTTCTGCTTAAAGACAATCAAGCACACAAAGAATGCCTAAATTATGGCAAGTTGTAGACGGATTTTTTAGCGCCGAAACGTAAAAGGCGTGAGATGTTGGATTCTTGTCTTGTGACCAGATTCTTTGCATACGTTGGAATACACGCCACACGCAAGGAGTCAAACCGAAGCGATTGAAACAAAATCCATATTGAAAGACATAAATCTGTGTCATAAGTCTTAATAAAATGTACCATCGGCAACGGTTCCAATACCCTTCAATAATGTGACCGCATCTCGTGCATGACGCGACCTAAAAGAGCCAGAGGAGAACCAAACCAAGATTTCATTTTGATCAGGTTGCATATGGCTTAAAGGGGGTTTGTGCTTATTTAGCCGACCGCAGGTTTATCATCTGGTGTTGCGATACGACCGCATCGTGACCTCATCGGTTATAGCATAGGGTGAGATTAAACGTCGAAGTTCAATGTGAAGCAAACGCAATATCGCGGAAATCGATTTCCCGACGGCCGGATGTATGCAACTGATAAACCGTTTCGCGTCGTAAGCATATTTGCATCTACCAGAGTTTTGTTTGACTCGCTACGGTAATTGCATCTTTCAACGAAGTGAAGTGAATAGGGGGTGTAATGGTTTTTAGTAAGGATTTGGTTGAAACGTTACAGCAATCATTATATTATGAACATAGAGTAAATCGTACTGCCTCATTAGAATAAGCAAAAGCTGTTAGATAGTATAAACCTGAAATAATAACAAATAAGATCAATTTGTTTACAAAACGATGTATAGTCCATTTGAAGATCTACGATACTAACCCACGTCAAGGAACCAAATATCGAACAGCTCTACTCTACGGCTTCCTTCTACCGAGCACACATTCGCACACCCCTAGCTGTGGTCTGGAGCTTACTCGATTGTTTCGATTTCAAAAATATTACCAGTTTGATGAAAGGGTAGTGTTTCATTCTTCCAACGGCCCAGCCATCCAGGAGTTTCGAAGCAATCTTCCGAAGCTGTAAAGGATCGGTCCGTTCACTGCGTAAAATACCCCATTTGTGATTGCGATACCGATTTGCTACGGGATTAAGGCTATTGTAAGCTAATGGCTCACCTGCCCTCCACAACGTTCGACCGGTTTTTTCCAACCCGCAAGCCCGAACCAGACGACGTTCACTGTTTTCTCCGAGAAGCCATCGCTTTTGACCACGGCCGATGCTGCGTCTCTGAACTACCGACGTTACACGGCGTGGTTGTTTCTGTTCGATAGGCAAAAAGGAATTGTACATGCCTCGCACGTTTGAGATGGACGGCACAAATATGTGTGCGTACGAGTGTATGTGTATGTGTGCATATTTTTGCTGTGCCCATGTTCTACGCCGACGTTCGTAGAAGTAGACACACGGTCATGTGGACGGATCGCTTCAAGGACGGCCTCAAGGATGCTGTTGATTGGGAACACATTTTCATAAAGTACACGAAGCCTAAAACTCCGGTACCGAGAAACCGGGTGTGCTGGTGATGGCGTACGATGACCATCTTCCAAGGGTACGATGGTACGGATCAGCTGGTACATGCTCCGTTGGCAGGCGTTGGCCGGGTCGACCGGTCAGTACGCTGGTATGGGCACGGGACACAGGGGCCTAGCATTGTCAAAGAAATTGGAACATTATTACATCGTTGTCCGAGCGATGAACACTGTCGGGCATCGGGAAGCCACTTCCACTTCAGCCGGCGCCCATTTCAACGGAGTTGACCAGTGCCCAGCAAAAGAAATGTGTCATGTCGTACGAAGCACTCGTCCGCTTCGGTCTCGCATTTCGGTTGCTACCTAATCCTTGTTTCCATACCAGCATCGATGTACCGATGTTGGGTTCCTGTCACGTTTCTTACTCGACAGAACTTTACTGGACCGTACTCGATGTACCGAACCAGCGAACCAGGCACAGAAGCGACTGTTTACTTTTGGTACAACATTGACAACATTATGGCTAGTTTTGGTTGCAGGCCACAAACAAACGAATACGGTCATTGTCCATCGGTTGGACTGGTCTGCTGCCCATGGAAGTACGGTATCGTAACGGGTTATGTGTGTGTGTGTGCATTCGGATCGCTGCACAAGGCCGTACATTGATTCGGGATTTCTCCTACGAAGGAACATCTTCAAACCACCGGTGCCATCTATCGGTAGGCTGCCGAATGTACCTGAAGACGTTGGGACGCCAGCAGGCGATAAAATGGACCGCCGATTTATGGAACCAAGTGCCACTGTGCATACACACCGCGCCGTACCCGGGCTTCGTCTTATCAGCCAGACATATTTATTGCTTCATGCACAAGAGCGATATGGAACGGAGGCGTATCGGATGCCCGTAAGAGGATTTACTTTATGAATCCAATGTTGCTACTTTCCGATGAATTGGATCTTGGTTTTCACTGGGTGTACCGGCCGCAAGACACCAGCTGGTGGTTGGAGCACTAAGGTTCGGAGTCTTTAGCCAAATTGGTTTCAGGGTCTTTGTTGGGATCTAACTGCATGCTAAAGTCAGTGTAACTTGTGCCAGGTGTGGCAGTGCAGTGTCTTTAACTGTCTTTTTATCAGAAAGCAAGGATCTAAAGATGCAATTTGTTACTGCCGAGCAGTACTTAAGGCACCGGTAATACAAATTGATGTGCTTTAATTGATGTAAAGGGGATGTTTACTAACACTACCAGCATGGTCATTACGTACCATCTTTGCAATTAAATGCTTAAAGTTTAATGAAAACCATAAAGGAATTTAAACATCTTGGAGCGAATATGATTGAACTATATCTTATTCATTTGCACCACTGATGTTTCTATTTAGTACCATGCTCTAAGCGTTTAAAGACATAATTATACCCGTCCAACAAATTACCATAAATGAACCACTAATGGTACTGATTTCTAATGCGCAATCGAAACGGGGTTGATTAATAGTGTGTGAATTAGGTTAAACTTCCCGGCAGTGGGTACGCTATCGATCGGGACAGCATCCGGATGTAGTCGCTCGCCCTTCAGCGTCCATCATTATCTGCCGATTTCCGTTCGGATATGGGTCGGACGATGGTAGCGTGCTGACTGTTTGCTCATCATGCTTGCGATAGTTATGCAAATGTCGGCCTAATGTGCAGGGCTACCTTCAAAATCCGGTAGGTGCCGCTGCAGTGTTGAAGTGAATGTAATCCCGCAAAACCGTTCTGCTGTCCGATGCAGGGAGTGTCGGTGTCCCCGTTTGACGGACACCTGACGATGAGAAGTGGTGTGAAATCTTGCACCGGTCTTCTGGATTGGGCAGTGGAATGATTAATGATCTTATGGACTGAAGCGACGATATAAGTGGACGTGCGAGCGAATGCTTTACTATCCTGTATGTTGTATACAGTAGTGTGCCAGTGAGTGTGTGTGTGTATAGGCAGTAAATCAATCTGAGGAATTCATCGTCGGGACGTTAGGTGTCGACGAGTGACACGGAGAAGATGAAGCTGCCGGATGACGTGATTCACGGCTGCCCTGGACAGGTTCCAACTTATGTTCCACTCTGGTGACCCAGTTGGGAAAGTTGAATCCTCCGTTCTCGACTACAATTTTGTGTGAGTGTGTGTGTGTATAGGCAGTAAATCAATCTGAGGAATTCATCGTCGGGACGTTAGGTGTCGACGAGTGACACGGAGAAGATGAAGCTGCCGGATGACGTGATTCACGGCTGCCCTGGACAGGTTCCAACTTATGTTCCACTCTGGTGACCCAGTTGGGAAAGTTGAATCCTCCGTTCTCGACTACAATTTTGTGTGAGTGTGTGTGTGTATAGGCAGTAAATCAATCTGAGGAATTCATCGTCGGGACGTTAGGTGTCGACGAGTGACACGGAGAAGATGAAGCTGCCGGATGACGTGATTCACGGCTGCCCTGGACAGGTTCCAACTTATGTTCCACTCTGGTGACCCAGTTGGGAAAGTTGAATCCTCCGTTCTCGACTACAATTTTGTGTGAGTGTGTGTGTGCGGGTCTGTGTGTCACGGGATGTGTCAACGTGCATCAGCATACCGTACCGCTGCACCGCTATATCCTGTGTGGTTTTGTACATTCTTCACGGATCAAAACTGCTCTAAAACATTCAGTAGAGAGGAAAAGAACAGAGAATGTGAAACAAAAAAGGACGATCACAGTAGAACAAAGTAAAGTGAAAAGTTTCAAACCTTCCGAAAGCGAACTTTTATTCCTGGCTCTTTTCTCTAGAATTATTCACACTTTCTTTGGTTTTCTTTCATCCCCATCTGCCTACGTTGAAACCACAAAAATCATGAATTGCTCTCTGTGTGCGTATGTACGTGGCACCGGGTTTTCGAGGACACCGTACAACACGACCGGCAATACAAGGCAGCATGTCGGTAAAGTTTCCTATTTGAAATAGGCGTGTTTCCTTCTTCCAGCTGGCCGAAACCATGCCGGAGATGTTTCACAGTTTTTCAGCTTCTTTTGTTTTGTGGAACGCCAAACGTGGCTCGAAGCGGAAATGAAAACAATGTCGAAAAGCGTAAAGCTCCCGTACCATTGCTTGCTTTGTGCGATTCGCTCGCTTAAAATGTACCACGAAGCTTTGCTCATCAGTCCCCCATAGTGATGCGGGCTGCTCAGGTGCGTGAGCTCAGCTTACCGGGTGCGGGCGAAACTTTAGCACAAGTATTTACTTCTGCGGCATAAAAGCCAACATTCTTAAGGATGTTTTCTTTTCATCGTGCAGGAAATTGAGTGTAAGGTAGGTGAAAGTTGCCGAACATTTTGGCGTGTGGTATCATCGTGAAGGTTAATTCGATTTCATCTCAATAAATATACATTTGTCTAACTCTAGTTCTAAAATGGATTTATTAAAGGTATGTTAGGATTTTAAGAAAGGATTTGCATAAACATTTTGTTGGTTTTAGAGTTGTTGTATGTAGTCCCAACAGCAACGTGCGATACACTAATTCATTTAAGTTTAGCTAACAACATTTTCTGCATCATACGTCAGTTTACGTTCCGATCAGCGCCGAACCTTGTGTTGTCCATCCATTTAAGCGTTTTTTTTACCTTTCGTACGTATTTTGACAGGACATAGCGGTGTTTTAATAGTATTAGATGGTTCACCGCAAGGCCAAATTTGTTGGGCAACGGTAACGGTGCAAGCTTAGTTTGTTGCGGTGCAGCGATAAGGGTACAGTGCAGCAGGTTGTGGTTGATGCATCCGAAACCATTTGGAGCTGTGTACGGCTGTCTGGGTGGAGATTTAATTTAACGCAAAACTCACCACATTCACTAATGCAATTTATCCCAAGTGTAAAAAGCTTTCATTTTTATATGTTTTGTGAATTTCATTCAAATTTGTTGCACACGATCCGGAATGAATGACCGTTTCGAATGAGCACGTTCGAAAGGTGATTAGTTTCATCGTACAGAAATGAGGTTGCAAATAGATTTATACACAATAGGTAAAATAAAGTTTTTGCCCGTCAGTGTAGTATACGGCCAAGTCTAGGTATTAGTTTTTCCTCGAGCTTATAATTTTTTTTTTGTAAGCTTTTAAGCTGCAGCAGAAATAAACTAATCTATTTTTTTATATAACAGAAGAGTAATGTATGCAATTTAAATTATTAACAAGGAATGTTTCTCGGAATGTTTAAAGTACAATGGTTATAATGATGTAGCTGTAAAACATTTTACGACTGACTGCTATTTTGATGTAATTAGTACCAAGAAATTTGAAGCATTTTTAACTTGTCTATGGGGTTTTCAGTTTAAAATTAACAATCGAAACACGATGTTCTTGAAATTGTGTTTAAACAACAAAGTGTTTTTGATTGGAAGAGTATTTTAAGCTTTATTTTTATTTGGACAACATCTACATTAATTTGAATTTTGAATAGTTAACGTTCAGATAGCTGATTTGAAGGAAAATTTACTGTCTACAAACTTTAATTTTAGAACTTTTTAAGAATTTTGAAACTACTCTAATTATTTAGAGTTTGAGCTAGTTTCAATGGTCATCTGTATATGGAAATTTGTGTTGCAGCAGAACCGTGGTAGCAGAACTTCTCTTACTCCTCGAGATAGTTGCTGACTGCTTCCGAGTCTGGCTCTATCGCAGTCATATCAGGTACATTGTCTCTATCGAATTGATCTTCAATTTAATACAGATATACGCAAAAGTCTGTCTCCTGATGCCATTTTCAATCGCGATGCCAACGAACTGAAGAGAACTGGGTAAAAATTGTGCCTTTGGATGTCGCAACCAGTCCGCCGCATGTTACATTCCGGTCCATATTGCCTTAGTCCCCGATAAGCTTTAAACGATTCCGACAACATGTTCACTCACTCTAACCTAGCACTACAAACCGGCCATTGTGGCTCTTAATAGCCATACCAGCTTCCCATGGAATCCGTCAGAAAATCGTTCTTAGTTATTATTGTTTCCAAGTGCAATGTTTCATTCATTCTGGCTCCCTCTTCGTCAGCGTACAGAACTATCGTACATTCTACAGATGGTGAAATCATTCACTGAGTTCTACTAGCGTTGTGCTTACCTCAGTTTTGTAAACCACGTTTACGTTGAAAGGTGCAAATGGACACCTCTAAAATGATCAGTTCAAATTTCGTCTGGATGTAGCTGTGGTGAATGCAGTTGGAGCCTTTTTTTTTGCTTTGCCTTCTGGATGGTTGGATTTTGAGCTTTCGAACAGTATGTAGCCCCAACAGAAACGTGCGATACACTAATTCATTTAAGTTTAGCTAACAACATTTTCTGCATCATACGTCAGTTTACGTTCCGATCAGCGCCGAACCTTGTGTTGTCCATCCATTTAAGCGTTTTTTTTACCTTTCGTACGTATTTTGACAGGACATAGCGGTGTTTTAATAGTATTAGATGGTTCACCGCACGGCCAAATTTGTTGGGCAACGGTAACGGTGCAAGCTTAGTTTGTTGCGGTGCAGCGATAAGGGTACAGTGCAGCAGGTTGTGGTTGATGCATCCGAAACCATTTGGAGCTGTGTACGGCTGTCTGGGTGGAGATTTAATTTAACGCAAAACTCACCACATTCACTAATGCAATTTATCCCAAGTGTAAAAAGCTTTCATTTTTATATGTTTTGTGAATTTCATTCAAATTTGTTGCACACGATCCGGAATGAATGACCGTTTCGAATGAGCACGTTCGAAAGGTGATTAGTTTCATCGTACAGAAATGAGGTTGCAAATAGATTTATACACAATAGGTAAAATAAAGTTTTTGCCCGTCAGTGTAGTATACGGCCAAGTCTAGGTATTAGTTTTTCCTCGAGCTTATAATTTTTTTTTTGTAAGCTTTTAAGCTGCAGCAGAAATAAACTAATCTATTTTTTTATATAACAGAAGAGTAATGTATGCAATTTAAATTATTAACAAGGAATGTTTCTCGGAATGTTTAAAGTACAATGGTTATAATGATGTAGCTGTAAAACATTTTACGACTGACTGCTATTTTGATGTCCACATTCACTAATGCAATTTATCCCAAGTGTAAAAAGCTTTCATTTTTATATGTTTTGTGAATTTCATTCAAATTTGTTGCACACGATCCGGAATGAATGACCGTTTCGAATGAGCACGTTCGAAAGGTGATTAGTTTCATCGTACAGAAATGAGGTTGCAAATAGATTTATACACAATAGGTAAAATAAAGTTTTTGCCCGTCAGTGTAGTATACGGCCAAGTCTAGGTATTAGTTTTTCCTCGAGCTTATAATTTTTTTTTTGTAAGCTTTTAAGCTGCAGCAGAAATAAACTAATCTATTTTTTTATATAACAGAAGAGTAATGTATGCAATTTAAATTATTAACAAGGAATGTTTCTCGGAATGTTTAAAGTACAATGGTTATAATGATGTAGCTGTAAAACATTTTACGACTGACTGCTATTTTGATGTAATTAGTACCAAGAAATTTGAAGCATTTTTAACTTGTCTATGGGGTTTTCAGTTTAAAATTAACAATCGAAACACGATGTTCTTGAAATTGTGTTTAAACAACAAAGTGTTTTTGATTGGAAGAGTATTTTAAGCTTTATTTTTATTTGGACAACATCTACATTAATTTGAATTTTGAATAGTTAACGTTCAGATAGCTGATTTGAAGGAAAATTTACTGTCTACAAACTTTAATTTTAGAACTTTTTAAGAATTTTGAAACTACTCTAATTATTTAGAGTTTGAGCTAGTTTCAATGGTCATCTGTATATGGAAATTTGTGTTGCAGCAGAACCGTGGTAGCAGAACTTCTCTTACTCCTCGAGATAGTTGCTGACTGCTTCCGAGTCTGGCTCTATCGCAGTCATATCAGGTACATTGTCTCTATCGAATTGATCTTCAATTTAATACAGATATACGCAAAAGTCTGTCTCCTGATGCCATTTTCAATCGCGATGCCAACGAACTGAAGAGAACTGGGTAAAAATTGTGCCTTTGGATGTCGCAACCAGTCCGCCGCATGTTACATTCCGGTCCATATTGCCTTAGTCCCCGATAAGCTTTAAACGATTCCGACAACATGTTCACTCACTCTAACCTAGCACTACAAACCGGCCATTGTGGCTCTTAATAGCCATACCAGCTTCCCATGGAATCCGTCAGAAAATCGTTCTTAGTTATTATTGTTTCCAAGTGCAATGTTTCATTCATTCTGGCTCCCTCTTCGTCAGCGTACAGAACTATCGTACATTCTACAGATGGTGAAATCATTCACTGAGTTCTACTAGCGTTGTGCTTACCTCAGTTTTGTAAACCACGTTTACGTTGAAAGGTGCAAATGGACACCTCTAAAATGATCAGTTCAAATTTCGTCTGGATGTAGCTGTGGTGAATGCAGTTGGAGCCTTTTTTTTTGCTTTGCCTTCTGGATGGTTGGATTTTGAGCTTTCGAACACATCTTACCGGGTAGTGTGTCGGTATCGTGTAGCACAGAAATCATAACAAACCGACCGATTCCACTCTCTGGGGAGCTATGGAGCAGAGCGTTCTGTACACTGTATTTGACACACCGTTACACATAATTAGATCTTGTTGACACTGTGTGCTCAGTGTGCTTCCTGTTTCCGCCACGCTCGACTCGTTCCCGACTGCTTCCTTTCATGGACGGCAAATGTTATCAGATTTCAGCAATGACGACGATCCTTGAAGGCTTTTTGGGATGGGTTAGGCATCGGACGTGTAAAACCTCGTGCAATCTAATCCATCCCAGCAGTTAGCGACAGCTTATCCTTTTTTTCTTCTTGCCATGTTCTGTCTCATTTACATCTTGCCATTGGAATTCTACCTCCCCGTGTTTTTCGTCTCTCATCCTTTAATTCGGATGGATGGAGATCAAGATGTCAGTATGTGTGCGTGTGCGTTTTTTTCGTTGAGGTTGTTGCTCCATTTTGGTAGCTTCTGCCAGCTGTCAACTGCACTGTCACTGGCCGCTTAACGGGAGAGAAATTTACCACTTTCCACTGGTTTGCCATCCGTGTGTCGGTGGACGCGATTGTACGTGTGCGCGTTTGCAGCTGCCAAAAAGCTTGGCCTCCCTCTGTTAGCCCTGTTCGCGCTTATAATCTCATTCACGATCACGGCCATACAACGAGCGCGGGATGTTGGCCTTAAATTTAATTACACCACATTTATGGTAGGATTTACGGCTTTGCGAGCGTGGAAAGCTGTTGCTGGGGTGCAGCACAACTCGCTGGCGCTGGCAGTCTCTTTTTTCGACAACAGACACATACCTCGCTGGGTGACCTCCCAAGTGAAAGATGATGATTGTTGTTTTCCGCGCGAGGATACATCAAAGCGAAAACGAGGACAGCCGCAGTAACCGTTGTTAGCTAGGAAAGTGTGCGGAAAACTTGATGCCCTTTTACGGTACAAGAATCTCTCGTGCTCGGCGAACCACTGTACCGAGTGGTTTATCCATTTCGCAATCATTCGATTTAACAAACACTAACGCCTAATTACCATTGTTTTGTGTTCCACTCATGCACTACAAAAGTATGTTGATATGCGTCAGCTTCTCGGGTTTAAATGATTTTCCCAAAACAAATTGAAGGAAAGTAACATGACGCTTCGTTTAATGAGATTAAGCGCTTCGGTTCAAATCCTTTCCATTGAAACTGTTGTTGGCATAATTCAAACAAGATTAAATTCTTTTCTGCCAATATTCTAAAGCTTGTTCACAGTAATCTTTGGTATTCCGAGCGAGAGATCAATTGTGACGTACATACGTTCTCCACATCGACCACATCTTCTTCAATCGCGTCGGAATGTTTTGGGTGATCCTGGCCCGAACCGTAGCTTACCCCGTTGTACGCTACATGCGTTCATCATACGTGTGTATATTGTGAAGTTGTGAAGAAAAGGGAACTACAAAAAAGGGACCTAGTTTAGGCTCGGAGGCAGCTAACAGCTCCCACGATGGTCATCACAGCTAACAGTACCGGTCGGGCCGGTGTCCGAAAATTCTGTCTCCATTATGTCACTGCGTGCCTCTGTTGTTACTGCTGGGGCCGGGAAAGTTTTGTGTCTAACAATGAAGGACGGAAAGGACACTGCCCAACCGACTGACCCGAGACAATTATATCAGTGTGTATCCTGGCTACAGCACACGCACACGTACCAGACGCACGTGATCACATTCAAGTGTATCTTAAACCCTGAACCTTATCCTTACTGTTTCACCCGGTACTTTAGCATCGTATCCCTTACCTAAAGAAGCGTGTTGATTGGAAGGCAACGTCACCAGGGATACGGTGGAACGGTGCCGTGAACCACCCTGTTGTGTATTGCGAGCAGCGAGCAACGAGCAAGTTTTAATGGATTTGCGTTCACCCAAGAGTGTCGTTCATTGTCGGTTTAATATTGGTCCTTATCTCGATGAGATAACTCGCACTCTCACACATACTGCGCGTCGATTGAATGGGTGAAAGATTTTAATCGATTCCATAAAACTATACCGTTCCATTTTTGGATGAAGAAGCACTCGGTGACGCTTGGTCGGTGTCAAATGTGCTAAAAATTGATTCATCGGTCTCGGAAGCGCCGAAGGTGGCGGTTTAATCCGTGGGAAGAAAATTAGATCCTCCCCCCGGGATTGAAGGATATATTTATGGAAATGGATCTGTGTCAGGTAGAGCGGGTCCCCGTGTCCGTGCCGTAGGTGGATATGGTAAGTAAATGCAAATTTATTGTTAATTATAACCATCTCGGGTATTATTTTGCGAAACTTACACTTTTGTACGGTGACAGTTTGATGGTTTTCTTGTTTTTTGGGTAGAGTTTTGTGTTTTCTCTGTTATTTATTGATTTGATTGAATATGTAGTTTTAAATTTATAGATCGTGTGGCTGGCATGTGCGAGCGATAGCAAGTGGAAAGAACTTGTAAACAATACAGATAATTAGCACCACTTCCTGCGACAGGTATGGTAACCAGCGCACCAAGCTTGTCATGCTCACGAAGCTGTTGCGAGCTTAATTCTAGGCTCGCCCTCGCTAGTCTCGTGCCAGCCACACTGGTAACATGTATCAAACTTTGGAAATGCTAACTGCGCTCCCGTCCATGCAGTTTTGCTAGCATTACCACAATCCTAATAATCCCATAAACGACACTATTTTCGGTCTTGCTGCCAGCTCCATTAGCCGTAGCATTACGGTGCTGCTTGTCGTGTGGTTATGTTGTACATCGGTTTTGTGGACGGTTTCTGGGGCGAAATGTTGGAAAGCGTCCTTCACGCTGGTGGTGGTGCGTTCGGCAGCAGCAGCAGCAGCAGTAACGGGGTTTAGCAAGGTTTAGTCACTTTTTGGTTTGCGCTTCAATTAAAAGCGATCTGCATAATGGTTTAGTAAGCTGTCGGCTTACCAGAATCTCCAGAACCCGCCCGAAGCTGTCGCGCAACGGACGGTGGGTGAAGTCTTGTTCGATTTGTTGGTCGGTTTGGTATGGTTTGGTTGGGACGAGAAATGATTAAGTTTTGGTCTCGCACATGCAAACGAGCAAACAAGAGAGAGAGAGAAAGAGAGAGAGAGAGAGATCATGTGGTTCAATTGTGGAACGGCAAAACCATGTTCAACATAGTGGCAAGATTTGTAACTTCGATGTGAAGAAAATCTTCCAAGAAAAAAAAGGGAATACTCTTGCAATGCAAATTGAGTGGTTAAAGGAAGGCTCACTATTTATGTTACTGCAAACAAGCTTTCGTGAAGTGGTTGGTTTCCCTTTAAACAAAAATGCCAATTCTCACAACTCTGCTTTCACGGAACGTCTTTCGTTCGACCTTGGGCGGTTGATGTTTGGATTGTGATAACCTCGAACTCGGACTCGTCGCCTTTTGCTGCTGGAGCTGTACTTAAAATAAACATACATAATGCAACCGGAATAATTATCGCGGCACGAAACCTTGTCTCACACCCGGGGGGTTTCGAGCTTTGGTTTGCACATGCCAGTGAAAGTGTTTCGTCTTTTCACAATGTATTTTTCGAAGCTTAGCGTGCTGCAGTGACGAAAGCAAGGGCTACACAACCAGCAAAAACGGGACGCGTTTAAATGGTGCCAGAGAACAGCCTCGTTGTGATAGCTTCGGTGTGGCCGGAGCGCTATGGTACAGTTGAATGCTTTTAGTGTATGCATTTTTTATGGTTTTTGCCGAGTGTAACGGTTAAAGGAATATCGTTTGTAGCTATTATTTGGGGCAGATAAAACTGTTTTCGTCGCTGTCCGTAACGTACAGCTACATACGAAGGCTTAAAGCATGAATAACGAGTAAGAAAGATCGAACAACATAATATTTGGCGTGATTTATGCTACGTGTTAGTGAGTGTGGCAAATTTTTAGACCTTGGTTGGTTATAAAATTATGGTCGTTTAATAAATTATTGAATTTACGATCGAAATCAATATTAAATATTTTTCTTTTAGCTACTAAAAACAATTCCTCGGCAATGTATCGCTCTTTAGTTTGGTTTGGTCTTTGGAACTTTCACTTTTTCATTCAACCATATTTTATCCCTAAACGAAATTTAATTGGAGCAAGATAGTACCATCACAGCTGTAAGTTAGATCTGTCAGGAGCATACTTACAAGTAATGTTATCGGAAGCATCGCAAGAGATATGTACGATTAACCCCCATAAGGGATTATAACGATATACCAGAATGCCATTTGGAGTCAGCTCAGCCCCCGCAATATTCCAATCGATTATCGATCAGATTTTATTGGATACTCCAGGGATCGCATATATAGACGATATTCTAGTAGGAGGTATAACTGAGAAAGCATGTAAAGCAAATCTTTTTGTTGTCTTAGAGAAGTTAAATCAACATAACGTAAAATTGAACATAAACAAATCAGAAATTCTTCAAAGTAAGATAGATTATCTAGGATACACTCTTCCTGCGGAAGGTAAACAACCTAATCGAGATAAGTTAGAAGCTATAGAGAAAGTTTCTCCTCCTAAAAGTGTGCCAGAAATTCATGCGTATTTAGGGAATTTATTGAATTATTAGCATCGTTTTTTGCCAAATTTGTCTAGTAAACTACATTCCTTATACGCATTGTTACGAAAAGAATCCAAATTTGTTTGGAACTCGGATTTTCGGGAGGCCTTTGAAAAATCAAAAAAGATGCTAATGAGTAACCAAGTGTTAGAGCCATACGATCCGACAAAACCACTGTTATTAGCAGTAGATGCCAGTCCTTATGGAGTCGGGGCGGTAATATCGCACAAAACAGGCAGCGTAGAAAAACCGGTTACGTTTGCCTCTGCAACACTGTCGAAAGCTCAGAAGAATTACGCACAAGTCCATAGGGAAGCTCTTGCTGTAGTATTCGGAGTAGAAAAGTTTCATAAATGCCTGTTTGGTTATCGTTTTACCTTAATTCCGGATAACAGTGCAATTAAGGAGATTTTCAATCCATGTCGAGGAACTTCGTGTATTGCAATGGCTAGGTTACAACGGTGGGCGCTTAATCTAGCTCAATCTAGAGTTCATGTAGATTTGTATTACATTGATAGCCGTACCTTGCTTGTTTTAGTAGATGCATATACCAAGTATATAGACGTTAAAATTGTAAATATGACACGAGCAGTTGACATCATCGAACAATTAGAATCGTTTTTTGCGCATTTTGGGTTACCAAAGGAGGTAGTTTCAGACAACGGACCGCCATTTAATTCGGAAATTTTTAGGAACTTTCTTAAACAGCAAGGCGTTAAAGTAACTAAAACACCTTCATACCATCCACAATCAAATGGGCTGGCGGAGAGGGCAGTGAGGACAGTAAATGAGGTCCTACAAGGGGTTTGATATTGACGAAAACGTACGCTCCCTCTCTCTTGGTAGGAAGATCAATAGATTCTTATTAAGAGAGACTACCTTATGTCTAACCGAATACACTACAACAGCCAGTAAATACTCATTAAAAAACAGTTTGTATACTGAGCCAAAAATCGAATTTCCATTCAGCAAAACCATAGTTGTGCAACAGAAGCGAGATTGATTAAGCAAACATTCCATAAAATGTTGATACGAAATGGAACTCACTGTAACAGGACGGACCGTGTTTGTACATGTAGCCGGCGTTGGAACGTTGCACGCAAATGCACCATTTGGTTGACCAGTCGCTGCTAACTGCTCCTATTCCCAGTTGGTGTGGAAGTGAAAGAGTGAGGGAGAGAGTACGTGTGAGATAGAGAGAGAGAGAGAGAGCAAGAGAAAAATGAAAGACCGCAAACAGCCGAGCAAATTTCTATTTAGTCGGCCTCATACTAATTGTTCCCGGAACGATCAATACGGTTGCATTAGTGGCAACCAGGTGCAATTAACTTCCGGCTGCACTGCGTGACATTCACCGGAATGTGTGTAAGCGTATGCAATTGGGCACCCAACTGGAACCCACATTGTAGCGGCGTATAATGTATCAGGAGAGTGGTAATTTAGTTACAGAGCGATAGATACTAAGGAACATTTAAGTGAAATGATTGCACGTTTTGTTGCAGATACATAGTTTAGTCTTGACTAATAACGAATTAGTTTTAAAACTTTCTAATAAGTAAAAGCAGTATTTAGCAATAAAAAGCAATAGAAAATAATCACATAAAAAGAAAATAGCTTTAATAGTTTCATGATGACTCGCGAGAGTTTCTTTCAATTACAGACATGAGCGATAATCGAAGAGAAATGGCCGTGAAATGATAATGGTGCACGGATTGAAGATCTCATAAACATCGTGCGCTCGTGTCGACACGTTATACAGTTGACCGAAAAAAAGGGACGCTTCTTCCCCTGTTTCAATTTCCTAAAACCAACCAACCAACCTATTCCCTTTGAAAACGCGTTGCGTCCCATATCGCTCACGACCGAAAACGTGATGCACAGACATACACCGACCGGATTCGGTCTCTCGGGAGTTTTTTGCCTAACGGGCAGCACCGCGTTTTGTTTGCATTTGCTTTGTCCTCGTGATGCCGAGCCGTGGCCGAGAAAGTGTAAGTCCGTCGAAGGGAGTGGGATACAAACGAGGGTATTGAACGGAAATTGACCATGAACTCGTATGTTTCGGCTGACCGTTGTGTTTTGCAGCTTATCATTTTGCAGCAGTTGCAGCCATTCGCACAGGAATAAGCCGGGAATATATCTATGCGAGAAACATTCTTTGCGGGCGTGGACGAACACCACCGGACGGCACCGAGTAGGCAAGCGAGCTCCCAGCAAGGGGCCACGATATGCATATCATTTGAATAAATAAGTCATTAGCAGCAGGACGTGATGTCCTGTGTACTCCACGCTTTCCATGTGCCTCTGTGGGTGGGTATGTGCGAGCGGCTAATAATGTTCCCGTGACGGTGTTGTCTTTGTTAGTGAAGTGTTCGAACGTTTGCGAAGGCTCAAGTTGTTCGGAGAACGATAATAGAGGCCGCTTTGATGCTCCGTTGATGCCGTGCGGAATAAACACTTACCGCCAGAGGTTTGTACGGTGATGGAAATGAAATTCCGAATGCATAGGAAAAAGGTTTATTGAATTCCATTGGAGAAACGGTTCGCCTTTGAAGAAAGAAATGAAATTGATAAAACAATTAAATGGGATCAGTGCGTGATATGCAAAGCTAATTGCCATAATAGTGACATTCCTACTATGCATACAAGGTCTTTTGGCAGGATGAAACCTCAAACATTCCGATCGAGAAATGACAAAATCAAACATAGTTTTCGAAACTGGAGGATTTGGAGTAAATTTTATTCCTGGTTTTTTTATTAAAACTCCAGAGAGAGTGAGAGAGCAGGAGCTATCGCTGTTGTAAAATATTTTTTCACACATCCTGTGAAACTTTGAAGATGTTCTCAGCTTACCTCTACCTTTGTTCGCACGCTTCACGCTTGAAAAGAGCATACGCTCTCCGCAATACAAGCCATAGGAAACATCAATACGCTGCTGAATCGTGGGAAGAATGTTGCAAATTTATGTTCTAAAATGGGGTTTTGTCAAGTTCTGCGTAAGTGGATGTGATACCACAACCAATGCCGAAAATGTTTTCAACTGAAAACAGATCTCTGTATCGAGCAACAAACGCACATAAATACAAGTAACGAGTGAGCGTGTTTGTATTCGTTTTGTTATTTCAACTCCCGGAAACGATGAACTTTCAAAAATATTTTGAAACTTCATGAAAGAACCTGTTGGAGTTTATATAAACGAATTCTTATTTCTGTCACGTCCAGACATGCATAAGTAATATCAGTTTCATAAATTTTACCTCAACCAAAAACCAGTTTGAAGCATTTTCGATAGCGCGGGAGCTTTCCGGTAGTTTGCAAGAAAACGCTTGAACGCTCCCCATACAAACGCTGTGTTGACAGTCGTGAGTGTCTGGTAGGCGGATTTTGTTCATGCCCCTAGGTGCGCACTCGGGCTCAAAGATGAACGGGTTGAAGGATATCCGCAGTGTACCATTTATTTTCACGAGAACTATCAACGCAAAACAGGAAGACGTTGGTACTCATTATCGACAAGCTCGACAGAGTACGGCACGGATGTTTTTCGAATACTTAGCCGCTCTGAGTTTCCCATCGCTCTAAACAACCAGTTCCAGGTTTCGATGCCTATATCTAATAATGTACCGCGAGCGAGCGTCAGAGATAGCAAAGGTACATCGTAATTAGGAAGGTTGGCAGCCGATTTCGACACGGCGCAAGGTGACGGGGCACATCCTGTTTAAAGCATCCTGTCGCGAGAGGATGGCAGAAAATGATGGCTGTGCTATTTATCATTTTAATGGCCCCCGTGAGGTGTACGGTGCCGTGGTGTACACTCACCGGTCGTATACATTCAAGCACCGAAACCACAACCGACCTCCCACCCACTGAGGACATTTGGATGTACGCCTGTGTTTATGTGTGCGAGTGTGGGACGGAAAACTCATCTTTTTACGCTCATTTCAACATGATCGGTGATGGGCGATGAAATGCACACGGTGGCACTGCTACTGCTGCCCGAGTGCCCGGTTGACCGTAAAATCGTAAAGCCGCGGTTCCACACACACACACACACA
>KZ061845.1:46556-61311 GCA_002091835.1 Anopheles maculatus
CACACACACACACACACACACACACACACACACACACACACACACACACACACACACACACACACACACACACACACACACACACACACACATATATATATACACACATAATCCCATCTAATCGCGGGCAGGATGATGGGGACCCGTACGACGCATCAGCGAATTTTGCACCTGGCTAGAACCGAGAAGGCCCTCGTCGAGACGGTGGGCAGGAAAATGGTGCGCAGCGTAATGGGATTCACGGATGCGTTATCGGTGTTGTCGTGCTGGTCAGGATGGTTATGGCCATCAACCATTACCATAACATTAGGCTAAATGATTTAATGACTGTGCGGTGATGCGATTATCCCTCAAATCGAGAACCGATGAAGTTTTTCGACGTATAAAACACATTTTTACGGCCATGTTCCAGTTAAATGTTTTGCTATTTGAGGTGCTTTGAGTTTCGAGTAGTATAAACACGATAATTTGTTGCAAAACCTCATTAAAGGAATTTCGTTTTGATTGGCTGTAATGGGTTGTGCAAATTTGTATTAGTACACATGAATATCTCGCATTACTGTTTGGTCAGAATTTTATCCGAGTTGAAAGCTAGTTGGGTTTAATTGTACATAAATCCATTTTCCACAAAATATTTTTATTCCATGTTTTTCCATGGAAGTCTTAAACATCAAGCATCAAAACGTTACGTTAAAATAAAGTCAACTGTAACTAAATCATGTTGAAAATGAAACCAATGCGATTTAATCACCGAACCAAAAATGAATTCTTTGAAGTGCAAATAAGAGCATTTTCATCGGATTGAATGGTATTGCCAGGAAGTAGTTTCAATAAGTTGTACATCCTTTGACTACTAATCACAAATATGGTGATAAATTAAGGACGTTTCATTCCATGGAAAAACATGGAATAAAAATATTTTGTGGAAAAAAGTCTCAAAATTATATTGAATTTAATTAATTTGGAAATAAATACGACACTCCTTCGCTCTCCTTAACAATACGCTCGACATGTAGGCATGTATCGTGACGTGCATGCCTAAAGCTATTGCTCCCGAACAGACAACTTCTTGGTCCGACCATATGACATGGAACCGGCCAAGGAACGTTCATTCCTTGCGTTACATATAAAATATCGTATAACAAAATTGCTGTGCCAGAAGTATACGGACTGGAGAAGGTCGATTCGCATGCGTGACACTGTTCTGATGTTCTCCTGTTCGTACATTGTACAATAAATTCACAAGCACACAACACACACACACACTTACAATCGACACTTGATCCCGTGTTGTGTTGTTTCCAGTGTGCTCGCCTTTCGCTCGAGAATTCTTTGAAGTTGTGCTATCAGCGTGAAAAGCGATGCTCGGCACAGGTTGCAATCAGCAGTTCATCGACGACCGTGCCCTATCTGCTTCACCTTTGTGTCCGTTCGTTGTTACGTCACGGTACGGACTGGCCCGAAGCTAAATATGCTACCATCGTACGGTAAGATCGGCACACGGTGACTTCCGGACACACATTATTGGTGCGGGAAAGGTTATGATCAGCGGGTCAGGTTGAAGCTTCGGCTGGGTGCTGATTGTAAGGGTTGGCAGCGTGGTGTGTCAGCTTTCTACTAAAAATCCCTTTTCACCTGGCACTCCGCAACGGCTCCGATGGAACACCCGGAGTTCTATACCCGGGGGTGTGGTGCAAGGCATTCAAGTTTCACCCCACCGTAATGGTTCAATTTGTTGCGGTATCATTGCTTATCAGGTAACAATTTGCACCTTCCGATACGTTTTCCCTTGCATAGGAATCCGCCTTCCAGGGTGTCGCTGTACGAGCTACCAGGCGTCTCCATTACTCGGCCATCGGTGTTCTAAGTTTTCATGTCTCTTTTGCACAGTGTTGGTGTAAACGAGCGAAATACTTACTTTGCTTCGTTCATTCGATTCTTGTTGTCGTGTGTATTGTTTGTTTTTTTTCTGTTCTACCCGTGTTTTTCATTTTCTACGGTCTAGCGAACGCTTATTGTGGACGTTTTTTTTTTAGCGCCCCTGGGTTCTCTTATCATGCTTCCTGACGTTTGATTTCATTTGAAAGAAATAAAATAAACGGAACTCGTTTCTTGCCTGGTACAAGAATACAAAAAAGAAGGGGAAAACGATGTAATGGTGCACGCAGTCAGAATGGGAGCAAAAATTAGGAAGCAACAAACAAAAAATGAAAATCGCACGCTCTATTGCTGTACACAACAACAACACGAACGAATGATGAGCGAAGGTACACACACACAAACACGAAAAAAAAAACAACATCAACAAGCTGTAAGATTTGATGTATGACCATGCCTTAGGTTGGTTGGGTGGTGGCACCGTTTCGAAATGGAATGTTTGTATACGTCACTTACCGTTACACTTCCCTACGGTTGCGGGTGCGGGTTTATCGAAACCAAACGCGGAAGGCATGGCCCAGAAACTCCATCAGCTCGGGAGGATTATTTTGCTACTACCGTTCATTTCTTTCGAATCTCTCATATCCTGCGATGCTTCTGGACAGCTGAAGTTGTATGTGTGTGCGTGTGTGTGTATTTTTTTTGCTACTTTTCTCCCACAAGCATTTGATCAGGTTCGCTCCCTGGCAAAACCATGCTCATAAAAATTCTGTCCAAGCCTGCCTCGAGAAAGGAAAAAAATAAATGATAACAGGGAAAAACCACCAATCTAACCACCGAGAGCGTGTCGTGTGGGTAGCCAACGTCATCCTTCTTTCGTATCCCACAAGCCTACCGAGAAGGGAGGGCGAGGTTCATCATTTTCCACTTTCTTCCGCCGGTGTTTCGTATGCCACGACCATGTGGCGCCAAAGCGACCGCGTCCGGACCCACTCGGCAAACAACATGGCCGAAGCGTTTGGATTCGTTCGGTCGTCTTTTTGACTATTGGTTGCTGGTTGTTGTAAGCGCCTGTTTGTTGGATGGATTTTTTTCGCTACCATTCGGTCGCTCTCTTGCTCTCTCCTGTCAAAACCTGGCAACCCATATGGGCCGGCAACACATCATATTTTGCGTTGCCCATTCATCTTCTGCCCGGTCTTCTTGGTCATTTGGTTACTTTATGAGTGGAGCGTATTTTTTTCGCTTTGGTCCTTGTGGAAGCTTTTCCCATTCGTACGTGTGTATGTGTGTTGAGCAGCATGCACAAGTCTTTGCGGTGAGTGACACACGGTTTTATTTCAAGTTCTTTACAAGAAAAGCTGGCTGAAACGGCCACGTGGGCAGGTGTCGGCTTGTGTGATGCTGGTGCACGCCTTTGCACTTTGCGCTATTTGCAACAACATGAATAGACTCCGCGGGTACAGGCTGGGGCACGTCTGAAGTCAGGCTTTCCGGGAGCGTTTTACTGGTCGAATGAATGTTTGCGGAATGTTTGCCCGGCCAGCGACGTGATTAACATCGAAAGTTGGTGGGCCACGGCTAACGATGCAGGTAGTTTATCGTTCGGTTCACTTAAAAGTGGTTTGCCAAATTCGTAAATGAACAAGCGTTTGTTGGCTGTTTGGTGATTGTATCTAGAGTCAATTTACGTTGCTCATGGTAAACAGCGCTGTTTTCGGGCTTATTTGTGTATAAAAATAACATAATTTAATAGGTAGTGAAGTGTAAAGCAGTTGTTTATTTTGATTTGGAGATGTTCATAATTTATTGTAAATTTTTATCAGTATCGAGTTTTCAGTACTATTGAGTCATTTTGAAATAATTTGCTTTGCTTGATATTAAACAAGACGAAACAATTTGTATAGAATATACGAAGTTTCCTAGTTTCATATTTTTTATGCATTCCTTCAATTGTTTTTGAGCTTTACTGGGATAAAACAATGCACTAAAGCTGCTGACTAGATACCCCCATTCCTCAAAAAGATTTTAGTTTTGATGACTTAAAAAGTTAAAAAATTAAAAGAATTGAAATCACATGTTTTCAACGCAGTTTTTGCTGGATGGATGTTTCATTATTACTTTTCTTCTTCTTTCTTGGCCTAACGACCTCTTAGGTCATGCCTGCCATTTCTGGCTTACTAGACTTATTGTTACCGCATAGTTGGATAGTCAGTCCTCACTATGGGGGAACGGCCCAGATGAGACTTGAACTATACTATAATTACTCAATAATTAATCTGATCACGACGTACATGTTCAAGCAAAATGGACAGCGGTTGAAATTGGATGTCTTTGTGACATGGCCGTCCCATTGTTTAGACGGATGCTCTAAATCCTGGAACTAGCTTTAACAAATATACAAACAAAAGACAATATGTTCTTAATTTTCTTGTAAATTTCAGCTACATTAGAATCGTCTTACGAATACTGTTGGATAGCCAGAAAATGTTGTATTATTTGAGGCAGTTTTTCCCTGTTCCCAATATTTTTACTCAAAGAATAAATCTTGGAGTCAACGCTAGGAATCGGAGTTTTCATCTGACTGTTTGCAATGCACACATTACACATCAACGTCATGAAAACGGCATGCGCCATGAAATGTTCTATTATCGAAATTAACAATGACATTAATGGTGTATGTACGCCGTTGGCAAACTCATCGAAGCTGTTTTTAATTAACAAATTAATGAGCTTAAACCAATGTAACCCTACGACGTAAAGCTAGCCATACGAGCCAACGAGCTGCAACCGTGTCCTTACTGAAACGTAAGACGATGCACAACCGCATGTGCTTTTATCACATTTCATCACTCACCATCGTGTTCGGCACAATCAAACAGTACCGCCCATTCCATTCGCCATCATCGTCATATGTTTTGAAGATGCGCATGGATTCATTTTGGTTTGCTTTATGGAAATGGTGTTTTTATATTCCGCCGTGTAACATCGCGGTACGAGGTGAAACGGAAACATGTACGAGCTCCTTCAGTCATATTAAAACAATATTAAATACACGAAAGAGTGAGAAGGAAAGACAGAGAAGTAGAAACACAACAGAACGGAAAAAGTAAACAAATAAACGAAAAAGCAACAAACACCAGACCGGCAGAGATGAGTTGAGTTGGGGGCTCGTGGCTAAAATTCGCACATTCCGAACCATTACGTTCTGTAAACCCACATCAACCGACATCATCGACCGAGTGCGGTTTTTGAGTGCTGAGTTTATTACTCAAAATGATTGTTGACAGCAAACACACACACATACACACACTCGCAAGGCGAGCACTTCAGCGGGCTCCATACCACATCGGGCTACGATCACTTTGCTTGCGCAATGCTTTATTTACGATGATGTGTGTGCTAAATCACGTTCAACGTACCAGAGTGAGGGTTAAGAGGAGTTGCGTAGAAGAGGAGAAACGAGGGGATGTTTTTTACTGCCTTCCTGTTTCGACTCTTAAAACTGCAGAGTGCAGAATGAGTCTAGAAATGGTGTGTATCGTGCCGTTGAGCCACGCGAGCCGTAGATAAGAAATCATTGCTGTTGCATGCTGTTTCATCGCGAGCATCCGTGCGCCGTGGTGGATGCGAAATAAAATGCCTCTGATGCTACAGCTCGTCGGAAGGGCTAGCGTCTGTGCTGGAGCGGATCAGCCACTGGGTGACGGTTCGGATGGATTCAAGAGTTGCCTTTCATTAGTCAAATTCCGCATATTTTGATGAAACATATTTTTCATGATTTATGACAGAGATTCACGAACGCCAAGAGCGTCAGAGGTGTGTGTGTGTGTGTGTTTGCCTCCGGGACATTCCATTCCGGGTGTCGGAAGATTAAAAACTGATTTTGACAAGCTTTGGCGGCTCGAGAGAATTGTGAATGAGATTTTTCCCAACCAAAACCAACACTTCCTGTACGAGAAGGTGTGAACTACCCAACCGGACCCGCAGCAGATAGTCAACCAAGGGAAAAGAATTGCGATCGTAGGATTTACAAAGTGGGTGGCACACAAAAACAAAGCATAAGACGCGTCAGGCTATCCTTTTGCGTGCACGAAGAAACACTCTCCACTTCTGCAGATAATTAATCTTCAATCTATTTTCTTAATGAAACGGTTCGCTTCCCTTTGGCGATGCGTTTGCCGGACGTTGTGGACGTTAGGAAAAGTTTCCGGAGCCGGGCATCCTGTGCACATTGGTTGTCTTGCTGGTCGTTCTGCACGCTTTCTGCTATCGTTTCGACGAGTTGGAGGAAGACTGCTACGTCAAGCGAAAGTTTTTACTTTAATAACACTGCACATTTCTACCAGGCCTGAGTATAATGTTATTGTGCTGCTAGCTGACCAGTTCATCTCTCCAGCTCGCTACAGTTCGTCATGATTTGCTGCCATTCATTGGTGCTTCTTAAAGAAATTTCGTTCACTTCAATCACTGTGTGTGTGTGTGTGTGTTGGGGTTTGACTTTTCTTCGGTTGTACCGAACCGGATTCCTTCTTTTTCCCTCTGGCACAGCACGTCCCGACGAGCAAGTTTTTGGGAGTTAGTTTCTCTTTGTGTTTCTAATCGGCATCGTACGATAGGTGGCGTTGGGTTGTCGTGAAATGGTGCGGATGGTTTAGCTTCGGTTGGATGATGGTTCGGTTGGAAGATAAGCATTCCTCATGTACATGAGCATGATTTGTGCTTTTCATAAGTTCAGGTTTTGTTTTTCCTTCTCTCTTGGGAAAGAAAACATAATTAAAACACAAATGAAGATGCATTCGTTAGTATTTCAATCGGTGACTTTGGGCAACCGAGAATGGAAGCGCTTGATCCACTGGTAGGGATGGAATAAATTGAAGTGATTTATTTGGTGAATGATTGTTTTATTATGCCTTAGGCCAATTAAAGTATTTATGATACTGTCGATGAAAATTATGTGTTGATTTTCATCTGCTTTGCAGGCGTTTAAGTTCAGTGATAAAATTTTTTGGAAAGCAGCTAACATTAACTGAAATATCAACTAACATGCAACATTTTTGTATAATCCTATTAGTTTTCAACCTAAACCAAGTAATGCGAATAATCACATTCACAGTTGTAAGATACTTTTAACCTCTTCAAGATATCTGTTGTAGTTCACTAGATCACTGATCGGTGATTGCTGCGCCATGTTAAATTATTCACCGAGCAGACGGTAAAGCTCTTAATACCTTTCGCTTCCAGACCAGCGTGATGCAATTACGCCAAATAGCGTCTGCCTAACGTCCGTTGCGGAAAGCAGACCCGTTCCGAGACGTTTGAAAGCAAACGTTAACACAACAGCCAGCAACACAAACACTTGCGCATTGGCAGACGTTCGACAACTGACACAAATTGAACTCTCAGCCCACCATTTCAAGGCAGAGCGCGTACGGTTTTGGTTTAAATTCATGCGTTGCTCCAAGATTTCAAAGCATTTTGTCAAATGGATTTACCGACGAGGAAAACTGTGAAACCGAATTCACCCAACGGCACCGAATTCGGTGCACCATCCATCAGTGGCAGTGTGACGGTTCGTGCTGCTCTAAAATATGAAATACGATCAATCGAACTGATGGATGGGCTAAAGCGGGGGAGCTATGAGTGTGTGCTTTAAATACAGAATGAATCGTCGTTGCCCATATGGTACAGCTGACGCTCCGACTACATCCTGTACTATCGAGATTTGCTCTGTGTAATTGAATCTTCAAAAGTTTTGTCCCTGCTTCGTTGGGTAAAGGCAAAGTGACAAACTGCAATAAGGCGTGTGCAGTCTGGGTGACATGTTCGCTAATGGGACGTGCTTTGGGTTCTACTGGGTTCGACGAAAATGCCCGTATGAAACTGTCAACTGCACACACACACACACACGTACACACCGTTGTGGGTTCGTTCGGTTGTGTGAGCTGGCCAAAACGCGAATGACATTGAGTGTCATCTTGGGATACCACATTTCGGAGCAACAGTGTCACCCGCAGCAGGTTGTAAAAAAAGGACAAGAATAACATTTGTGGTGGAGAAAATAAAACGAGCTTTACCAAACAGTCATTATTTCGTTATGGACGTTACCACACCAAACATGATTGCCTGAGAAATAGACGAAACAAATGATTTTCCCTGTAATGATTTTTTTTACTTTATATGTTTGATATGTATTAAAAAAAATTAAAATAAATATATTTAAATTGGTGAATATGTGTCAGCAAATATCACTAATTAGCTGCAAGCATCAAACGAGTATTTCGCAAACAAAGTAAACCACCATTGGAACAACTTTTTAAAGAAGACTTTGTGCCACAATACTACGACACGCCCGTGCGAGTGACTTCTCCGTACGTTTATTGACTTTTATCTTAGCCAAAACTTTTCCCAGCACGCCCAACCATCCAGCACCAACCACCACCCAGCACCAAGGACAGATTGTGTCATGTGCCCGCAGGGAAGGAACAATTTTGTTGGCGTAAAAGTTTGCAATTTGCCACCAGGGAACAAAATGCGCGCCCCAAAGGCCGACGACGCAGGACCGGGTGAACGTCAGCCGCGTAAAGACCCGATTGATCGATGGAGAGACCGTTTTTACAGCATCGGAGCCAAGACAATGCCGTGAAATAAATGCTCGACGCGACGTCCACTGAATGAAGATATATACGTTCTAATTAATCGTCAAAGTTTAACAGTGACGGAATTTATTTCTCCCCACAGTAAATGGCACTGAATGGGCGAGTTTTGTGCTGGTACATGATGTCGACGACGGATGAGGTGGCAGGTGGTGGTGGTGGTCAATTTTTGATGGAAAACTGTCTAGCGGCTCACTTTTACTGCCCACGGTTGATGAACGGTTGTTGTGCGGAGAAAATTGATTTTGTCTCGCGATTTCGGTGTAAAGTTTCGCTTGAAAGTAATAGGGCTGGCTCGGATGGCGCATTAAACGGCGTTGTACAGGCACGTGTCCGGGTGGCCTTAGGCATGCGATCAATGCCGGAGGAAAAATCGAAACAAATAATTCATTTTCAAAAGTTTAGGTATTGGCAAATCGCTACGAATTTACTGCTAATCATCAAACGAAACGCTCGGGTCGGGAAGAGGCAGAAAAACCCGGCCAACTCCCACGCCCCATGCAGTACGGTTCAATTAAAAGTTTCCGGCTCTCCGGGCTCCGGAAGTCTATGGTCCCTTCATGCCTCGGAATACTTTTCGTCGAGCGCATGTATTTCTTTTGTTTAAAATGAGCAACACGTTCATAAAGCTAATCAAGTATTTTATTGAACAACTTTCTCGCAACGGACGAAAGTATGATCGGTGGTAAACGGAGAAATTGCAGGCTGCTGCTGCCTACGGTGTTCGTTTCTTCCTGTATTTACACTCGAATTCTCCACCAACCTCGCAAGATGTTGGTAGAAGCGTTACTTTTTAACACACACACACACACACACACACACACACACACACACACACACACACACACACACACACACACACACCAGGTTCGATGGGATAAAGTTTTTCTTTTACCTTTCTGGGATATAGTGGTGTGGTGCATGTCAAAGCACGCCACAGTCTTCTCGGCGGATCCGTGCTGATTGCAGCTGTACGCATATACACGCTAGCCGAAAAGCCAACAGGCCCGATGTCGATGATCGATGACAAGATTACACGTCCTGCTGCTATCGGCTTACCAGCAAGCAACGGGAACGAAAAACGAACGAATAGGAACATGTACGGCAGACAGATAAAAAAGGGCACAAGTAAAATGAGCGATGGCATGAAGGAGAAGGAATCATCATCAAGCCACAGGATAACATCCATAATCAGATGCCGGCGACACGTGGGATCCAGCGTTGCCAGTTTTTGTTTCGCACACTACACAGCTTTAAGAATACTTTCGTGTGTAACATTTATTCAACATCATTTTGATATACTTTTTGTTCGGGTTTTGTTGTTGTTGATCGCATGTCTGCCTTAGCCTCGCGCTTTAATGGGATTAAATAAGAGGATAATGCAAAAAACCAACCCAAATGTGAAGCATATTTTCCGCCTCAGCATGTAAAGTTTCTTGGAAATTGGTTCGGAAATCGAATTGTACGTATGCTACGGCATAACGATACCTGGAAGAGGATCATCTGTTAGGTTTAGAGAGTAAATAATTGACGTGCATGGAAATAATCTACTGCTTTGTTTTTTTTTCAGAGTTGATAAAGAAGTAGGAGACAATACAGTTGTATGGTATGGAAATCTTATGACTTGTATTACTGACTGAGAGATGAAAAAATGAAAAATGAATTCCAAGAAGCAAATTTTCAACTTATTTAAGCATATAAGAAAAAGTTAAAATTTCAAGGTTTATTTTTTTCTTAGTATGTCATTTACGGGTTGGATTGTCTGGTGCTATTCGCATGACATGCATAACCAAGTGAGTAGTAGTAGTAGTAGTTGGTTTTATTGAAGCAGATACTTATATTACATGTAACAAGTGCGATGTTTGTTTTACAATGGGTTCGCGTTTGCTTTCCTCAGTATACTTAAACTTTTTCTAAGCTTAGCTGACTTTATTATAGTTTATTTCCTTTAGGGGAGATTGGATTTTGAGTGGTAAAATTAGCAAAACCCACCTCAGGACAAGAGAAAAAAAAAGTTTTTAATTTTAAGACGCCACGTAGCAAAACAACAGATACTTAAAAACTAATCTTAATTTAGTTATCTATACAGTGAGTGAGGGTGGGTAAGGGAAAGTGGGAGAGGATGTAAAGGGGTGGTTATGATTCTGAGCGAAAGAGGGATTTCAGTAAGGTGGCATTTGGGCTATTTCTAGCTTTTGAAATGTATTTGGAGTTCAGGTTTGATACGAAGGATTCGATAGTTTCAATATTGCAGATTCTATGAATATAGCTAGTTCTGTACCAAGGGGGGACGTTCAAAAAAGTTTTCAGAAATTTATTTTGAATCCTTTGTACTTTTATTTTGTGTGTTTTAGCACACGAGTTCCAAACTGGGAATCCATATGTTATTACAGGTCTAATTAATGATTTATACATAAGAAGTATATTCTTTAGACTTGGTTTTGAGTTTCTGTTTAAGAAACAATAGAGACTTCGGTATATCTTTTCGCACTTGATTAAAAGGTTTTCAATATGTGGCTTGTAGGTGAGAGTTTTATCTAGAGTCATGCCTAAGTACTTAACTTTAGTGCGCCATGGTATATTTATTCCATTCAATTGCAGATTATTATTTGGAGTTTTGCGTCTGCTGGTGAAGCGATTGAAAAATATGTCTTCGGACTTATTAGGGTTGATCTTCAATTTCCATTTGTTGCAGTATTTTTGATAGATAAGTAATGACTTGTTTAGCGTTTTAATAATTGATTTAGAGAGTTTACTACTTGTGCCTATGGCTAAATCATCTGCGTACTGATATTGTGTGCAGTTTATCATTTTAGGTATGTCCGCCGTAAATATGTTGAAAAGTAAGGGTGAGAGTACGCTTCCCTGTGGCACACCCGCAGCTGGAGAAAATTGAATATTGTGAAAATGTTTTGATATGTGAAAATTAATCTCCTCCAAACAGTGGCATGCTCCCCTAAATTAATCGTTTTACGGCTTACGTGGTGCACTGATTGCGCAACCAAATGGCCTGTTATAATTACCGAATGGAGTCAGAATCTTACTTTCATTCACTTTCACCTTCCCATCAGTAGGTCCGTGCCGTGTACGAGTGGGTGGAACTTCTCCATTGCGAAATTATAAACCACTAGGCTGCTCCACCACACCACCCTCACCAGACACTCACCGGACCGTCGGCAGGAGGTGTTTATTTCGATTGAACACGGTTTACATTCCACCCGTTGGTACGCGTAAAATGTTTACGTTCAATGCATCAGATATCAAGTACCACCCTCGTTTTTCTTCGTCTTTTTTTCGGGAAATCAACGCAAACAGGGAAAATATTTACACTTTGGTGCAGGTTCGGCCATTAGCGTGAGTGCCAGAAGCGTAGTGCAATCAGAACGTTGCAGGATGAGAGTCATTAGGAGGATGTGCTTGTTAATTGCTGAATGGTTCTTAATGGGCCGATTTTGCAACGTTTTAACCTGACAGAAGTTTAACATTTCGGTTTTTTGAGCGAATCAGATGAGCTGGTTTTGAAATGCATTTCACAGAGATGTTATGTCACATGCTATAAAAATTATATGATGTTGTACTGATCCAGGGTACAAACAACATAAGTATAAGACATTTCCTTCTTACCCTGGGGATGCTCGGTAGTGGATGTGTGTCAATTTGTTGGCAGCGTTGTTTTCCATGGTCTAATGTGGTTTTTGTTTTGCAGATGTTTGTTCGGTTCCGTCTTATTCGGGTTCTAAATGTTCCGGATCTATACTGTAACAAGACAAACAAAACCGTCTGAAAAGCACAATAATTTATTTGTCTGCGTACAATGTCCTTCATGCAGTGCATCAGTGACAGTCTAAACTTGACCAAGTCAGCGTCGAATGCAAACATGATGCAAACAGCTCCATCCCGTAGCAACAAGACACAAGGTATTCACAAGGTTGAATCCGCCGAACACTTCCGAACCTAAGCTCAACCCTAGTCAAGCTCTCTCTGCCAGGCGATCTGAAACTGTGACGGAGTGTTAAGTATGCATTCATTTTTATGGCAGTTTCGATACTCTCCCTCAATTGGCACTTCAAAAAAACACTTATAACAGAGACAACAGAATATATCACAATAAAGGAACGATGATTGAAAGGATATTTGGGATAATACAAGACCCTTGGCAAATCGATAGATAAGCCTCATGAAGCTGAAGACCATTGTAGACAATACTTCTCTAATTTCAGTACCCAGTCTTCTGTCGATCCCCTGAACACACATAGAACCCCATAATCCTCCATAGTCACATACTTTAGTCTTAGCGATATTTGACTTATTATATCAATTTATATCTTGTAATTATTTTTGGTGGTTTTATGACATTTTTTCAAAATAAAAATCTTATTATGGTTATTATGGAAACACTGAACAACATCACAACGATGGCTGTGAAAAAGATTAAGATCCTCATTGCTTTTTCCCATTTTGGCATAAGTTTTTCAACGAGGTTCCAACCGAACTGTACGTTAGATTATGTTAGCCGCAATGGACATAGAGCAAATGTCTTCCGTAAAGGTATACAAACAGGGAAACCCGCGTTACTGGAATTCAAACACATTCGATTGTTTCACCAGCACCTGCCATCGAACGGTAATCGATAATTTCACAACTTCCCTTCCCAATTTTAAGCTCATTTCATGGTACGAAGAAGCCAGCAATGCACAATGGATTGCGACCGGCCTGAGCGCCATTGAACCGTACCTGGCGGTGAAGGAACCGTCACACCGATCGATCTATGCTTCGATGACAACAGCATGACGGATACGGTTCACTGGCGATGGATTTGACGCATCGGATTGTCCTGCGGTGGTGCCGTTTTTGCCGTGTTTGTGGTCATCGTGGATATTTGTGAGGCGTGTCGAGACAATTTTCCGGAACAGATGTCCTCCAGTTGAATAACCTTCGAGCAGTTAGTGTAGTTTGGTGGGGAGGTATGCATTCTTAAAATGGGTTAGAATAAGGTAAACCAATCATTTGCAAAGTGGTTCGGCAATGAGCATTTTGTTAATGAGGTACTTTTGGTAAATGCCGTTTAAAGTCAATATAATCTAAATCTAATCTAGATCCTTAATCTTGAATCTAGATAAGACAGCTAATTAATTTATCAGTACGTACAAATCGTATTCTTCAATGGCGCATTACTAAAAAAACGATAACAAACTGTCATAAGTATTTATAATTAGATATCTTGTTAGATTGATATTGAATATTATTCGTATTTTGTATTATTCGTAATTTTCTAAAGGCTTGAGTATCGCGTTTATCCAGCCATGTGCCATAGCACATCATTTTTTTTGGCCATGTTTCTATTCAAAAGCCAACCTATTTTGTCTATGATTTCGTCTTAGCAAGACCCAATGACAGACGCCCCGATTACGCCATTCATTGTATGCTACTATGACTTAAACTACTAGCAGCACGACACTTTACAGTTTAGTGCATGTTTGAAGTTAGTTTAACCAATAATGAAACAGATGCATTAGCGCTCCTTAGCTCCGTGAACCTTTTTTGCGCCGTCTAGGTATCTAAGGGCACTAACAGTTGCGGAAAGCTATCGAATTTTTGTTGAAGTTTATGATAAATTTGCTCTGGCTGTACAAACGTGTCTGATGTGGCAACTTTGTTTTGAAGGACGAAGTACGTACTGGAGAGATATAAAAGTTTGATCTGCAAACCGAAATCGAAATAGCAAAGACAAAACTAGGAGTTCCTCAGCTAGTCATTTGACATTGGGAATGATTCAGAAGATAGAAAATTGGTAGCCATATGAACTGAAGCCAGGCGCCATTGAACGCTGTTTAATCAATTTGAACAGCTGCTCCAAAGGCAAAATCGGATAGGATTTTCGCATTGAATTGTTATTGGCGATGCAAAATGAGTCTCTTATAATAATCTTAAAGGTCGTGCAACATATGGATACCCTGCAATACATCTTGTGCATTTGGTGGGATTAGCTGCATGTAGTGTATTATGAACCGATACAGCCAAACTAAAAGATAACAGGGCAAGTCTACCGACAACAATTGATTGCTACAAAATGAATGAAGCAGTCACAAAAATGGATCTTTGGACATAACGATAAAAAAGAGAGTCATTTTTCGTGAAAGTATGCGTAATTTGCTAAAAAAAGATGGAAACAGTAGTAATAACACTGAATTCAAAACCAATTTTCCTGAAAAAATCTTTAA
>KZ061845.1:67661-93297 GCA_002091835.1 Anopheles maculatus
CTTCCCAATACCGGCAAGCACATCTCCTCCTGATGTCGATCAAGTAAGAAAATGGTGGAGCAAAAATGGCATTAAAAAAAAAAGGAAGCGCGATCCAATCTCTAGCAGCCTTTCAGCTGGACCTGGTAAGCACTGGGCTGTGCGGTTGCATCCGGGGCTCGGTATAAAAACGGATGAAACCGGAAGGACATCTATAAATGTCACATACCGAAAAGTAATACATCGCCCTAAGGTGGTACGCTGGTCGTGTACATTTTTTGTCTCTTCCGTTCGTTACTGTTCGCTTGCGTGCCATCGCGTTCCGTTCCGGTGGGAGGCCATCTCCAGCTGCGTCCGCGTGTGCTGGTCGGAGCGATCATTCCATAGCTCATACGGTAATTGTTCTTTCTACGAGCTTCACTTTCCCGACAGCAGTCCAACAGTACCCGGCAAGACGTGACCCACGTTTGATCCCTCTCACTCTCACACTCTCACCCTCTCTCTCTCTCTCCCTTCTGGACGGAGGGAAACGCTACGAGGTAATTATTTTCCACCAATCCAGAAGTTCGCATCGATATTCGCTTGATTAAGAAGGAGTCTTCTGCTTGTTTCACTGCCTTCATCTTCGCTCACTGCATCCGATGTCATCCGACGGGCGAAATAATGCGCGAGTGATCAAACGCTCGAGGATGGCGGAACCGGAAAATTACACCAGCACGCCACGTGATTTGACTCGTAATCAAACATTGGAATTAGTTCGATCGGCAAAAGGATTCTGCCTTTTGTGTGCTTGGTTTGAATTGAGGCTGGTACCGCCCGGGAACCTGAATGGCGTGTGTGTGTGTGTGTGTGTGGTGAGTATTGTGTGAACGGAAAAATAAAAACCCACGGGCAAAACTATTATTATTAGTTGCTTCAAAGACTGCACGGGTACAATAGAAAGGATAATGACGGGGCATGAATCGAACGAACCCGTGCTGGTCAGCTCGAACGGCCAACTATTGTCCTGGAGTAAGAGGAGCGCAAACAGAAGAAAAAAAAATACAGATAGTTGCAACTTGTTTCGTTCAGCTTTCTTTGGAGCTCATTTATTACAAACGAACACTAAACGTGATCAGAGATAAAGAGAACAAAGCTAGTTTTCAAACAGTGTTGTATTGCGAAAGATTGTGCTTTTTTGTTCTTCCGTTTGATAGACTTTCACAATATTCATTGGCTTCACGGAATATGCAATGATTGCAGGTGCAAGTGCAACGAACGAGAGAAAACTCGCACACACACACACACACACACACACACACACACACACCGGTGACAGGAAAAGACTACAATTGCAAGTCACTTTTTTGTTACTGTCCGAGTCCGGCATGCAGATCACCACCGTTCAGCATCTTGTGCACCGTTGCCACTTCGCTGCACGTTCGGCTTAAAGATTACGCGACTTTACATCGCGGAAGTTGGTTCGCCCGTAAGGCACTGACAATTTCTTACCGTTAGCACTGCATTAGCAGAAACTTTGGCTGGCATCGCCGACCGACCAGACGAAGATTCCCGGAAGCGGAATAAAAACAGCACCGGCCAATGGTTGTCCGTTTGTCCGTGCAAATTTTCAAACCAGTACGGTGCGCGTGGGTAGGAACAGCCGAATGAAATCGGTCATGCAAATTCACTCGGCATCGTGGGGGATGCTGTTGGATGGATTTACCGTGCTTTACTCGTCGTCGTCGTCATCCCGCTGTCAAATAATTAAATTTATCGCTGGAATTGCTGCGGGCGCGCGTGCAACGCCAGCAAAGTTACGCTCAAAACGGTGCCGTCTGTGCGTTGAATTAAGCAGCATTTGGGGATAAAAAGCAACTCCGTTTAAAACGTTGACGATGGATGCAAGCTGTTATGTTTTAGTCGAAAGTCAGTTTGCTTTAGCGGGAAGCCGGAAACCCCCCGGACAGTGGCAATTGCAGCTGGTTGCAAGCGAAAGGGTTGCTTGCTAAAGTTTGGGGTAAGGATGATTAATGCGTTCTAATGAGTAGTGTGAAATTGAAATAGTTAGATTGTTTAATTTTTTCATCCGAAAGCGAGAGATAGTAAGATGCGAGTGTAGGGATTAATTTCTGCAATTTACCGGTTGTAAAGTTATGACATTTTTAAATCCTTGAATGAGTTGGAAATGAAATTAAAATTTCCAAGAATTTTCGTTTTGTTTGTCGCTTCAGCTGGAGAAGGTGTTGTGCTTTTCGGGTTTGCTGATTTTGTTGACTTCTTATCTACCATTAGTGAAGCATCTTTGGGGTAACTTGAAGACGCAGATTTCTAATACTTAGTGTCAATCAAACTAAATGTGCAATACAACTTAACAAGCTTTTTTGATAGCACCCATCTATCTGTTGCTTTTATTAGACATCCGGGGTTTTAAACATTTCTATAAGTAAAGCACTAAACGTATAATAATGATTATGCCAAAAACAACTTTTCAAAAATAATTATCAGATAATATCACCACCATCTTGGTATCAACTGTATAATATTATGTCACTTTACTTTACTTTGTTTTACCCAGCCAAGTTACTGTCATCTTATTATTTTTGCTTTACATTCATTTTCACATTTATTTATTAATTACAACCATTCTTTTCATGCTGCTCACACTGTCCATGACACACCCTCTTATCACTGCTGATGCGATTATTGGCTTGTGCACTCAGCACTAGGCTTCATTGTTGCTTCGCATTCGTCCCAAACTCCCGCCCCTCCATTGTCTACCATTAATGTGTTCCTCTGCATCCACTTGGGGCCATTTGGATGAAAAAGCGTGACAAGTCCTGTAGTGCAGTAGCGACCATCCACCCATAATCCTAGCAGCGGTCTCTTAAAGCTCGTAATGCAACATTGTCCCGAGGCAAACGTGTTGGTCCCGGGCCGAGGGTGTTGCACTTGGACTCCCGCGGGAAACCCCCCCGGGTGGGTTATCGAAACACTCGGACCAATTCGGTCGAACCGGTCAGTGCACACAATTAATTTAATCCTCGCGCAGAAACTGGTCCGTGCAACTGTTGCTCGAAAGCTTCCAAAAGGCGCGGAAACACAGCTTTACCGTTTCGGAGTGCATTTATCAACGCTCGGGAGCGCTCCCAAGCGCACCAGCTTTCCCAGTGAATTAATCGAAAAGTGGCAAAGCAAGTTGGAACCGGGGGCGTAAAACGTGGACGGCATTTGGGTTGCGAAACGGTGGCCAAGGCTTATGCGACCAGTTTACGTGCCCGGTACGGATGGTTTGGTGCGTTGTTTCGAGGAGAATCCGCACGACTCGGGCGGGCGGCGTGTAGCTTCATCCCCATTTGCTCCCGTTTCCAGCCGGATGAGTTGGACCGGCGTAACGGTGGTAAGTTGCCATCGTAACGTTGTTGTCTTATGCTGGCTGTGAGTGCAATTTCGTCCTTGTGCTATTGTTTCTTGAGCGCGTGTGTGTTTGCGCTTTTTTTGTTTTTGTTTGTGGCCGAGTTTCCTTATCTGCAACCGTACCACGGCGGAAGGAGTTATTTTATTTCACGTTTTAATTGCTTTCTGTAGTTCAAATGGAGGTGAAAAGCCGGAAACAGTAATAGCAATTAAAATATCGTGCGCCGGGTCTTTTTTCTTTTTTTTTTGCTCCTTCACACCAACAAACCATAGCCGTAGCTTCCATTTCCCAAACGCTTCTCGCAGCAACTGGTACAAAAAGCACTGAATGCTTAATTCACTGCTTCGGGTAACGGGCACGGGCAAGTGCATCTGCAGAATCAAGTCTCAGGCGCAATCTCATCAACATTGTTTTCGGGCTATTCGATTTGGAAGAAATTTACGATTATTTGTAGCATTGTTTGCATTTTTACCATCATCACCAGTAAGAATTGATGCTTGGTTGTGTAAGCCGGCAGCATTTGGAACTAGCAGTTAGCGTACTCAGTTAAAGCAACTCGTACATCAAACATTTAAACGCTTTCATGCGCTGTTATCGTAAACCCTGCTCTAACCACAAACGACGCTGTAATGCCCGGCACCATTATTTCCGTTTGATAGGTGACGCTTGACGATGGGTAAGCATTATTTCCGGTAAACTCTGCACCGGAAGCATCCGAGCCCGGTAATGAGCATTCGCGTTTGTGCCACGTTCTCGCTTTTTCCCGTCGACCTGTAGCGTGTACTCGAATGCACCGGTGCAACGTCCCAAACACAACTGCAACTCGTCGATGTCCGGATATGGTGTAGTAACGAACGCATTTAATCGGCTGCCGCCGCCGGTGTCTTTTTCCGGCTGCAACAGCCATGACACCGTGTGCCTGAGGAATTCGCAATGAACATATCGCCGGATTGGGAATGTAAAATGGCCAGCACCCCCTAAAAACGGAGGAAATGAATGCAACCGAGTGCACTGGAATGATTTCCTCGTGCAAGCGGAACGGACCGGGTTGCCAATGGCATCGTGGAGGGCTGAAATTATTGGTTCCATTTATCGATAACGGGACCGTGTTAATCGTGTCGCGCTCGGTGCGCTCCGTCGCACCGAAAGCCCAAGTCTGATTGTGTTTATTAATTGAATCACATAATGCAACGGTCACCAATCGGACTGCGTGCGAGCGAGAGAATTATTGTGTGCGATCCTGATTAGGTCCAGTTCGGGGCCAGTTACGGGTTGCGCAGGTGTGTGCAGCATACGTTGCGTTGCATTAAGCGATCGTTGCTCACCTGAAACTGAATAGTGTTATTAAGGCGTACGGGATAGTGAAATTAGGCGTGGCAGTGATGCTGGTGGAACTTGAATATGGTCGAGTTTCCTCCTCGGGATGATGTAGTGCTATGGTTATGGATCGTGTGCGGAAAGCTGGTCAATTGTATCACTTATTATACATCTAATTTAATGCAATATGCTTGCTAATGGTAAACGATTTCCATTTGCGGGAAACGATTGATGGAAATCAGATAAACTATTGGTCAGATTGGAAAAACGTTGCATTTTTGTTATTGAAGAATTTTTCTGTTGAACACCAAATCCCATTTTTTATACATATGCAACTAACAGTGTCACATCTTCATGAATGTATTTATGAAAAAAATGTTCCATTTTGTTATCTAAAAGTATTTTGTTTGATTGTTATTATTATAGACTTAAGATATAGTTCATAAAACTCTTACACAACTAATAAACATGGAAGTACTGTGTAAAGCACATTCTATAGTGTCAAATGAGTCCATTGTTCCAGAACGTGTCAAAAGATGGCTTTTGTTTGCTATCGAATGATTGCCTACATAGCCAGAAGCACTGCACTGCACGCCGTTCATTAGAACGCTGATTACAACCGGTCCGAACGGCACTATTATTAGCCTGCACGAGTAATGCGAATGCATTTACATCCCTTACCACTGCCAGCGTACAAGGCGACAGTAAGATTTCTACCACCATTTTGTTAGCTCTGTGGAGAAATAAAATTGGAAATCCAAACTACGCACAGCAACAAACAAGTAAAAGACAAAACCAACTCATATTTCATACTGTTTCCACTGGCCCCGAACGCCATCCAGCCCAGCCGGGTTAGAAACAAAAACGGGAGAAAAAGCACCGGCCGCTTGGAAGCCGCCAGCCGTGCTGAAAGTTGTACCACCGTATGAAACGACATGAATGACGAGCTAATTATTTTCATGCCTCCAAACGAGATTCCTCCGAGGCTTCGCTTGCTTTTGATTCGCCGGCGAGTAGATTGTTCGACGATGAGGATGGCATCCGTGATGTTGATGCTGAAACATTCCCAGCGTTTGCTCAACCGTACGAAGGAATCAAATAAAACCACATGACCTACCGTGGATGAGGGGGGGAGTTTTGTGTGGGAAATATCTTCTTGAGTGAGAATGAAGCTGTGTAGTGAGTGTGTTTGTACGAGTGAAAGAGAAACTTCCATTACAGTATGTGACATATGAAATGGAATAAATCAAACCTGTTGTTACAGGTGCTTTGGAGAGTTGAATGTGACAAATTCTACTCATCAAGTTTTTGGATTAAAGATTGATTTTTTATTGGGTTATAATAAGCCTTACTTTGGATAGAAAAAAATACTTAGGATTTTTATCCTGAGCACAGAACTCAGATCAGAGAGATCTGCCCTCAGATCAGATCACATTTCACAACATACCCTTACCAACGAATAGTCCTTAAGACCTTAAGAAAAAACACGGTTTGTAAATTCGGATGCCATCTTTCGTTACATTGCTAAGGACTTGGAAGCATTGGCCACTATGGCAGTACGATGCTCGTCAAAAGTTAGCTTAGAATCGAACCAAACGCATCTATTATCTATCTATGATCGATTATCTTTCTGAAGAATTATTTGTTATAGCACCAACTAAAACCGCATAAGTGTGACTGCAGAAATAAATAACTTAAAAGTAGGAATTATTAACTATTTACCTTTATCAAAAAAACCTCTACTCGCTGATAAGTACCAAACATTTTTCAAAACTTATAATTATAAATGATTTTAAAGCAATCTGATCTTTGAAACGACAAGACCATTATCAAGGCTTATTCTACGTCTTGCTTCTTGCTGATTAAGTTGAGCTCCTAATTCCTATCGTTTTCAAAATGTATTTCAACTATCACCATTAAAGATTATGTATCTGATTACCTGTTTTGTTGAGAGCTTATCAAGGTAGATCATGGACCGTTGAGAATTGGAACATAAATATTATATAATCTAGTTTCACACGGAAAATATTCATCAAAAAGCAAATTATTATTAAAGCTCGCACTGTCGACATAAGAAATGGCTATCCTGCCAGGCAATAACGGTACCAGTCATTACCAAGACTTTGGTTAGTGTTTAGGGTGGCCTTTGACAACATCCGTCATCCACGGATCGATGTACGGGAAGCAAACCATTTTCGTCCCCCATTCCACGAGGGTTTCGATTTTTGGTGCTGACAAGGAAACAGGATACTCGTTGTGTTCGACGTCGTGCCCGAGCTCGGGTGGGTGGGAGAAAAATCAACATTTTGAGTGATCGATTGGCCACCGGGTGGAGGCTGACAGCAATGATCTGTACTGTGTCGAGCAGTCGAGAGTATGCGGCAAAAAATAAACAAAATTTCATCTCGCTTACCGCCATTCCTGAGAAGCAGCAGCAGCAGCAGCAAAAAAAGGATATTTATGTAGCCGCCAGTTATGGATAATTGATTTGATTCTTGTCGGAACACACCGGCCATACGGACGCTCGTGCAGTTGGGTGAAGCAGCCGAAGGAAGAAAATCCGACCCAAACTGACAGACGGATGACGGACATTCTGTTGTGATTTTCCCCGGTAGCTTTTTTGTGCTTTTGACAGCGTCCCTTTTCCATGGGACGCTTTTTATAAAGTCATTCCATCACCGTTTGCTCCTTTCGCACCCCACTCGCCCCATCACACTTTCCCTGACGGCTTTGGTGCTGGTGGGAGTTTCCTCTTTTGTCATGAAACAAGTGTTTTGCCCGTGCTTTTGTTTGTGTTATATGTTTATAGCGAGAGCAGGAAAAAAAAACGACGGAAAAGATGCATTTACATGCCTGAAAGTGTTTCCTACCGGGTATGGAAAGCTTTCGGAGGTTTGTACATCGGCCAAAGGTAGCAGCCACGTACACACAAGCACAGAAATGTGCCCTCAATAAACTTATGCTCATTAAAACTTTCTACTGACAGCTTTCGAGACCTACATCATCATCATCATCATCATCTGGCTAGCAGTTTTTCTCGCGGATACTAAGAGAAGGAGATGGAGAACAATTGAATGCACACACACACACATATAGTCCCCAACACAAACAACAATGTAGAAAAATATGTGAACCGACACGATCTGCTGGCAGGGTTCTGTAAATCTGCTCCACAAAAATAACGCCTCGTGACGACTTTGATGACTACGATAGCCGACAAAAGCGCTCGTTCGCCAGCGTCTACCCAAATCAAACATTTTAACAACCTATGGCACGCTTATGAAACCCGAAAGCGTTGTCCTTGAGTGACGGATCCCCTCGGATCGATCCCAAATTCGATGCTTTTTAATTCCTTTTGCACCCCCTCATAACGGGTGGGATTCAATCACTTGCAGTACTCGACCGTAATAAAGAGCACGGCAAGATGAAAGAGAGGATTGAAGCAGGACCCGAGAAACGAACCAGGGGAGCGAAAGCACTGAATATTTTGACGGCCGCGAGTCCTGATTTCGGTTTGGATTTAAGATAAAGCCGGCGGTGGCACTACGGCAAGGCATGCGAAATGCGACGCGTTCTATTTATCCTTCCAGAACATGTCCGCCATGTTGGTCTCGAATTGTCGGCGACAAGTTGATCTCGAATTGTCGGATGATAGACGGTACCTGTCTGTACCGTTTGCCGGCAAACCGACACCATCCCCCTCGCGGCAGGCCACACGCGTACAGTCATGCCCACAGCATGTCATAAAGATGTGAATATTCACGCGAAAAATGTCCGTTACGGGTAGTGCTTCAGTTCAGGTGGCACAGGCAAAGCTGTTCCGAGTTTGTGCGGTATGCGAAACATACGGACGGCATAAAAGCTGCCCCGTCGTTCCAGGGTGGCCCACACGCCCTGACGGGTGAGCTGAAAAGCAGGATTCGATAAAATTCAAATTCATAACACACTATTCTGGTTGGTGGTGGGGTCGATATTGGGCGCAAGTCAAAACCCGGGCGATATATTCTGATTTTGCATTCCGATCAGCGTTGCTCCATCACCGGGCACTTTGCATTTACTTCCCATTTTTTGGGGGAAGCTTCTGCTATCGGCAGGCTGGCAGGCATCGTGATGACGCCCGCAGCGATGGAGGTGATGGACCCCGGTTACCCGGTCACATTTGGCTGCAGCTCGTGAACGTGATCGATTTCCCGTATCGGCGCAGGAAATGTTTCACCCCCGGAAGGGGGGAGGGCTTATCATTTGTGTGGTAAAAAGTAAGTAAAACGGCAACAGTGATAGGTTGCGATTGCATTGAGCGCTTTAGTTAACCTATGTGAATGTGAAAATTACCAAGAAATGAGAAGTAAACATGGAAATAGGATTAACTTTCATATAAATCATTCCAATAACAAGTAAACTGATCCTGTTAAGAACATAAGAGCAAATTATTCGGAATATCGAATTAAATATGCAGCTGAACTTGAGAAACGATTTCGAGAAATTGGCATACAACTTGCAGTCATTAATTCACATCATCTCGGCAGACCACTTTCAAGAAGGACTAACTATACTCATACGTAGTAAAAATTACTCCAGTGAGCTTGTTTGTGGAAGGTATCAATGAGAGTCAGCATTGAGCATGAGCTGAATTTTGTTCTAAACTGGAAGTTCTTTCTTCTCTTCTTCAAACTTTCTTAAAGGTCCAGATGTATGCTGCACAACAATTCAAATAACTCTGCCGAATGCCGACGGACTCGTTTTATCTGATGCTTAATGCTTAGGCGTCCCGCTCACCTACAAACGGGACACATACTACTCACAACAGGTTTTTTCCACTTCCCTTACATTTCGGTGAGCAAAAACAATCCTAAGCCACGGCTTAGCTTCATAGGGATTTGCGATGCAGCACTCCGCTGACAGTTTAAGTAGGTTCGTTCGTCGAATTCAAATCGACTTTTTGTTCGCTCGTGCAATGACAAGCAGATTTTAGAATTTGGAGCCTCCCCCTCACAGGGAGGGATAATGATGTTTATAAGATAAATAAAATACAAATGAAAAATAAAATAAAAACAAAGCTAACTCTCCCGACGTTCCCACATCCAAATTCAACTTAATTTTCTTTCCAACAACTGTTGGGGACTATTGACAGCCGGACGAAGGATGATGCTGAACGGAAAGCTTTCGCTCTGTACCGATGGGTGGAAAAGGAAAGCAATCAATTTCATGATTGATTTAAAACATCACTTTCCTAGCAGTCGTTTTAGGTATACGGTCAGCTTCCTGTTCTTCATGTCGTCTGGTTCTTGCCACCCAACGTAACGAGTTACACTGATGCAGAGTGACAGAGAGAACGAGAAAAATAATCTGAAAACAAACAAATGCACAAGGCATCGAATGCAATTGTACTTTGTTCAGTTCGTGGAAAAAAGGCACGTTCCAGGTACTTCTGTAGTAGAATGTTATGTTGTTGTATAGTTAGAAACACACGAATCGCCTTGAGCAATGTGATGTAAGTAGGGAGTAGTAATCGATTATGTTAGCTGTCATTATACCTGTAAATTAATTAAATTACTTCACATTATTACAATAATTATTTGGTGACAATTTCTCTTTAATTAAGTCCAAACATACTAGCTACATCAAAGGTTAAAAATGTTCCTTTCATAAAAATGGATCCAAAAAGCTTAGAAATGTATGTTCTGTTTTAAACAACTGCACGTCACTGTTAAGTAGAGCGAAATACAAAAAAAATAAACATACGGTACAATAAAAGAAAAAAAAAACAAAACGAATGTTTGCAATGTTCCGACAAGCAATAAGTTCTGCACCATCGTGTGTCCTGCAAGCGACAGACGTATATACTTTTTGTTTTATTCTTTAATTACTTCAGCTGTTCGTCGCTGCTGTTTCGCTTTTATTGCTGGTGTCTGTTTTTCCTTTTACAATCTTTTTTTTTTTGTTGCTTTAAGCATATGTCCTACAAGCATGTCGCCCGCCATTACTTGACGCTACCTCCACCCTTGGATCGGCAGGACCGTTCCCGGTAGAGATAATATCGATGACCGATTTTAATTAATTGGAGTCTCTTTCCACCCTCCTTGTTTGGAGACGTGGTGGATTAAGGGATGAATGTTGACGAATGTTGAAGCCGCTCACTGAATTCGATGAATTCGTGGAATTGTGTCAGTTCATTTTTCTTCCCTTCGCCGTATGTCCTTATCCACGGGGTAGCAAAGTGAAATCGAATCAGCCAAATGGGGCGGTCACCCAAAACGGTGTTGAAAAATCTCATTTGTGATGAATTTTCTTTTTTTTTGCTTTCCGGTGTTTGCTAATGCAGTCTCGAACATGACGGAAAAGCGTATAGGATTCGTGTTTCGTGGTAGAATGCAGGATGGATCAGCACGATGTACTTTTTCCTAACACATAGGTAGACGACACTCACAAACCGAGCTTGAGTGGAGTAGACGTGTAATGAAAGAAAATACCGAGGAAATACTTGAAATGTTCTCAATTTCATACACAAACGCGATGAAATTGTTTTTTTAGTTACATTTCCTGAGCACAGTACTCAGCATTCGTTGAAAACCGGTAATACGTTGAACAAAATTGAGAGCCATTGTTCAATAGAAGAAAACCAATGGCTTCAAATTGTGACGTGGCCAATGGCTTCAAATCGTATATTTTTTAAGATTTCCTAAAACGGGGTATGCTCAATTAGCGGGTCATGCTACATCTAGCGTGAATTTTAGCTATTTTAATTCCAAGATAAAGGAAATACCGTGTTGATATATGCTTTTTTGTTAACATACGAATAGTTATGTAACCCGGCACTGACTCAGCTGCCTGACGCAGCTTGGAAAACAACTTTCGCATAAATGTTTGAAAAATAGTATTTAGCTCCCGAGAAGTTTAGAATATTGACTTACATTATAATTAAAGAAGTAAGTTCACAGAACATTTCAATATAATAAAAATTAAATGATCATCAGACTGACACTAATTTATTGGAATGGAAAAAATACTTTATTCTAAAATTGTTAACAAAATACGTGCCGTACTGTAGCTGTTCGCCGGTTTTGCAAGAGAGAGAGAGAAGGCACGTGCGGTGTAATGCTTTTAAGCTGAAGCATAGCAGCAAATCAACAACGAGTTTGTCAGATGGGGAACGAATCATTTTAATGAGAACCGAAGCTATCCGAACGTTGGACTATGGAATTAATATGATTCGTTAAGTAAGATTGTATCTCATTCTAGAAATTACACGGGTTTGCTTATTCTATTACCCTGTGTTACGCTACCAATCTTCATAAATTTATTTTTTGCCATAATGAATACAACTTGTCATTTTCTAAACGAAATAAACCCGATTAAACCAAAATTCTCCACCAGCAAAAGCAGCACAAAATTTGTCCACCCTTAACCCAGTGTGCAAACGCAAACCGAGCACAACACGAAACACGCACCGAAGCCGAATCATGCGTTTGTCTCTTTCTTTCGCGCGGCGTTTCTTGCGCGGTTTCGGTCACTCGCACACGGTGCGCACCGCTGCTGGATATACTTTTTGTTTTATTCTTTAATTACTTCAGCTGTTCGTCGCTGCTGTTTCGCTTTTATTGCTGGTGTCTGTTTTTCCTTTTACAATCTTTTTTTTTTTTGTTGCTTTAAGCATATGTCCTACAAGCATGTCGCCCGCCATTACTTGACGCTACCTCCACCCTTGGATCGGCAGGACCGTTCCCGGTAGAGATAATATCGATGACCGATTTTAATTAATTGGAGTCTCTTTCCACCCTCCTTGTTTGGAGACGTGGTGGATTAAGGGATGAATGTTGACGAATGTTGAAGCCGCTCACTGAATTCGATGAATTCGTGGAATTGTGTCAGTTCATTTTTCTTCCCTTCGCCGTATATCCTTATCCACGGGGTAGCAAAGTGAAATCGAATCAGCCAAATGGGGCGGTCACCCAAAACGGTGTTGAAAAATCTCATTTGTGATGAATTTTCTATTCTTTTGCTTTCCGGTGTTTGCTAATGCAGTCTCGAACATGACGGAAAAGCGTATAGGATTCGTGTTTCGTGGTAGAATGCAGGATGGATCAGCACGATGTACTTTTTCCTAACACATAGGTAGACGACACTCACAAACCGAGCTTGAGTGGAGTAGACGTGTAATGAAAGAAAATACCGAGGAAATACTTGAAATGTTCTCAATTTCATACACAAACGCGATGAAATTGTTTTTTTAGTTACATTTCCTGAGCACAGTACTCAGCATTCGTTGAAAACCGGTAATACGTTGAACAAAATTGAGAGCCATTGTTCAATAGAAGAAAACCAATGGCTTCAAATTGTGACGTGGCCAATGGCTTCAAATCGTATATTTTTTAAGATTTCCTAAAACGGGGTATGCTCAATTAGCGGGTCATGCTACATCTAGCGTGAATTTTAGCTATTTTAATTCCAAGATAAAGGAAATACCGTGTTGATATATGCTTTTTTGTTAACATACGAATAGTTATGTAACCCGGCACTGACTCAGCTGCCTGACGCAGCTTGGAAAACAACTTTCGCATAAATGTTTGAAAAATAGTATTTAGCTCCCGAGAAGTTTAGAATATTGACTTACATTATAATTAAAGAAGTAAGTTCACAGAACATTTCAATATAATAAAAATTAAATGATCATCAGACTGACACTAATTTATTGGAATGGAAAAAATACTTTATTCTAAAATTGTTAACAAAATACGTGCCGTACTGTAGCTGTTCGCCGGTTTTGCAAGAGAGAGAGAGAAGGCACGTGCGGTGTAATGCTTTTAAGCTGAAGCATAGCAGCAAATCAACAACGAGTTTGTCAGATGGGGAACGAATCATTTTAATGAGAACCGAAGCTATCCGAACGTTGGACTATGGAATTAATATGATTCGTTAAGTAAGATTGTATCTCATTCTAGAAATTACACGGGTTTGCTTATTCTATTACTCTGTATTTCGCTACCAATCTTCATAAATGTATTTTTTGCCATAATGAATACAACTTGTCATTTTCTAAACGAAATAAACCCGATTAAACCAAAATTCTCCACCAGCAAAAGCAGCACAAAATTTGTCCACCCTTAACCCAGTGTGCAAACGCAAACCGAGCACAACACGAAACACGCACCGAAGCCGAATCATGCGTTTGTCTCTTTCTTTCGCGCGGCGTTTCTTGCGCGGTTTCGGTCACTCGCACACGGTGCGCACCGCTGCTGGAATTTTGCAGCTCAATTTCGATTCCAGCAGCGTCACGCACGGACGTGTTATCGCGCGTCGCGTGTTTTACGTATTTTACGTACGCGTACTGCTCGCAAACAAGCAACACCATGCGTGTGTCACCGTCGGGCGAAAATTCCTTCTTGTTCTAAGGCGAGGCGTGTAAGAAAAAAAAAATAAAGTAACAAAGTGAAGGTAAATCACAAGTGTGCGTGTGTGTCTGTAAAAGATGTGTCCTTTGGTTCTCCATTCGAAGCCTGCGGCAAAAAGCGAAGCGAGCCAAAAATAAGTGCGTTAACCGGTGAAAGCAGCAGTGGCAAAGGAGAAAAAGGTGTAACAAGCTTTTCGAAGCGGTGGAGCATTTCGGGTGTAGGCCTCTAGTGTATTTGCTTGTATGTGTATGTGTGTGTGTGCTGGGGTGGGTGGATTTAGTTAGTTACAGAAAAGTTACGCTCGTTTCGTTCACCGGCACTAGGCTGCGTCATGATGTTGGAAAAGTTTTCCTTGGATCTGGATGTGGATGATGAAAGGATGCAACCTCCAGGCTGGCAAATGCTCCGAAAGTGAATAAAACATGTTTGGTAAAATCCCGTTCAATTGTGGTGTGCCCGATGGTACACTCTGTACCTACCACAAAAATGTTTCGAGCATAGAATCGCGGTACTGAAACAAAAAACCCCGTTATTAGGGGGTAGGCTATGCTCTGCGCGCGAAGAAGAAAAAGAGGTAGCCCAAATTGTGCCCGTCCCTCTTTACCACACAGCCTTCACAGCTCCGGTGCTCGAAGATGCTTTCTTATTAGATTGCATCGCCAACGTCTTAGAAATGGAACGGGCGCAACGGAACGCGTTCCCGTATGTGTACGCGCCCGCGTCTTTATGTGTGTGTGTGAATACGTTTTGTTTATATGAAGCTCGCGTTTGCTAGCCTACTTTGTCTGCCCGTTGTGGTTTGTTGTGTGTGTCTTTCCAGTGCGCCTTTACGCTTCCAGATCAGTTGCAAGCATGCTTGAAACAGCAAGAAAACAAGCGACGAAATAATAACAAGAGGATATGGGTAGAGAACGAAGAAAAAAATAACGCACACGCACACAAAACAGCGAACGTGCCTGTAAAAGGGAACGGTGTAATAAAGCCGGGCACAAAAACTGGAGCATACCGGTGGAGTGAGAGAGAGAGAGTGAGCGAAAATTGGGTGTCGGTGATCTCGCTCTAGCGAACAGCGCTGAGCGTGCAACTCTCAGCAAGCGTAAAGCAAACGCATTCAAGAGGATAGAACACGACTCAGTGTGTACCGGTGCGTTTCTGGCGTTAAAAATTACTGGTGTGTGTGTGCGTTATTATCGTTTTCTTACCATCTTCTACTTTTCTACCGATTGGTACACGGCTTGATACGAGATAAGCATAGAAAATACGGTTAAACGCATCTCACATCTCCTCAACGCGTGCAAATGTATTCGAGTAAACGATCGCGTTCGAGCAGCTTCGTCGAGCAGCTTCGATTCATTGCACGGGAGGCTGTTGGTACCGTGAAGAAAACCTGTTCTTAAACTGTCCAACTTGATCTTCTACCGCGGGCTGAACAAAGTGTGTGCGTAGACGACGATCACGGGCACCAACACACACACACACAGTCCGCCAGCGAGCGCAATCCAAGAACTGGTTTTTGGGTTTTTAGTTGCACGATCGATTCCAGCCAGCTACGGAACCGTCGCAGCACAGTAGCAAACTCGATCGTACCTCGGGAAGGTGATTGCAATGCAGAAGCTACATTTTGCACGGTGTTGCATTCGTTTTGTTGGTGTTTTAATGTACGAAGGTGACTGCAGTTTGATAAAGTAGTGGCGCGTGTCCCATCCACACCGATTACCGGGTCAGGGGCATCAACAATTGTGAATGTGATCATGAATGCGTGTGCGTGCGTGCGTGTGTGTGCGCGCGCTTGTGTGTTTAGAAATTTTCATCGAACAATTCCGCCTCATTGGAGTTGTCAGTTTTACGTGCTCTCTTTCTCTCTCTCTCTGTCTTTCTTTCGCTCTGTGGGTGAATATGCATTCAGAGCTTAATCCGATGCACCCACAGCGATGCATAAGCGTGTGTCCGTCACTGCCACGGTTCAATGAAAGCAAACCCGTTTCGCGATCTGTTGTAAAAGTGTATTATTGTGCATGGTAGTGTGATTTTGAATGAAAAGTTTTGGTGGGAAAAAAAGTGCAACGGGGTTTGGGGTGCACCGGTGCACGAAAGTGTTCCACACACGAGTGATTGTTAATTTTGTGTTGTTTTTTTCTCTCTCATTGTGTTCCCGTAGCTCCGGCTTTTGCAAGCAAGTGATGTGAATTGTTCAAGTGTAAAAACAACTCAACCCATGGGCTAGGAATAGAGTGCATTGGCAAGCAATTAGCAGTGAACACAACTAAATTGTGTGTCAAAGTTAAAAAAATAATAATAATATGATACCGCTGCAAATGAAATAAACAGCAAATGGAAGTACGCGCATCCAAAGTGTAGTTTTGGCAGAGTGCGATCAAGTGGATGCAACGATCGAATCAAAAGAAAACAACAGCTGCAACGCACGGCGTACTTTGGTCGTGAAGTAACGCATCGAGTGAATGAATGAAGCGTCCGCCATCGCGCAAGGTGAGTAAGTCAAGTGGCCGTAAAGTTGGAAGGGTTAATTAATGAACAATTTATTGAAAGCACATTTACTTTGTGACTGTGCCTTGGATTGAGGTTAAGGTAAGGGGGGGGTGGGGTCTTGGATCAAGTTGGGCACCTCAACTGGTCGTATACGGTGAAATGGCTCCGTGACATTGTGTGTTGGTATACTTTGCTCCCTCTGTGTGTTGTGTGTCTGCGTGTGAACCACTCGATCACTCGCAGCATCCACACAACACAGCGATACGGATAATAAACAAGCGAAAAAACACAACGCAACAGTTTCAAACTTAGAGTGAGATTTCGCTCATCTCACGCCACCGCTGATCGCGACCGCAACTCACTCGCCGCGGTGTGCTATTCTCACTCTCCGTCACCTTTTGGCTCGTTGCGCGCCTGTTTGCGTTGGTTGTGCGGGGGGGGGGGGGGGGGGTTTTTCTGCGTGTGAACCACTCGATCACTCGCAGCATCCACACAACACAGCGATACGGATAATAAACAAGCGAAAAAACACAACGCAACAGTTTCAAACTTAGAGTGAGATTTTGCTCATCTCACGCCACCGCTGATCGCGACCGCAACTCACTCGCCGCGGTGTGCCATTCTCACTTTCCGTCACCTTTTGGCTCGTTGCGCGCCTGTTTGCGTTGGTTGTGCGGGAGGGGGGTGATTTTGCTGAGTCAGCGAAACTCCATTTCGTACTCCGTTTTTCGTACTGTCCACCGGCAACGACAGCACCTTTTTAGGCCTGGCGATGCGTTGAAACTACTACACACGTACACAAACGTGCAGAGAAAAGCATTCGCATTCGCAATTTTTTGCACAACAGGTTCCCCCGAAATGGCTCTTGCTCGCGAGTAAACGCTGCATGTATGCGGGGCCCAACGCGATCATGTAGCACAGTTTGCGTCCGTTTTGGGTGTGTGTGTTTAGCCGTCCCCAGCATAGCGGCTCGCGAACACTGGAAATGAGCTGTAGGTTTGTTGTGTTGTAACCTTTTTTTTGTTCCTCGTCTTGTTTTTTTCGATGCTCTTGAACAATGTTTCCTGCAGCGGTGAGATGCTGCCGCTGCTGCAGCACGATCACGAGTACGTTCGATGCACCGCTGCATAATGCATTCTCTGATGAAAAGGCGTATATTCTGGCCCCTACGGGGCGCGTTGGTGTTTGTAAACAGACGTTTGCGGAGCCGGTATACCGGCCGACCCTTGGCTACGCTTGGCCACGAAACTCAGTGCACTCGGCACACGACGCACCACAGCAAACGATCAGACCCATAGCGGCGATGCATTGTGTGTGTGGTGGAGCATGTTGACTTTCAAGTCGTGATTGGTTGGCGGTGGCCCTTCAGCGTTGTACTACCGGGGTGATTCCTTTGCTATCTACGCGCGCAACGGTGCATTCGATGCGTCCATAAAAGGAAGAAAAGTAACCATCACCCACAAAGCCCATCACCACCACGCTCAGCATCATCATTGTCGTTGGGTATTTGATTTCTTCGCTGCACGGATGGAGTACGCTTCGATGTTGCTTCCTGTAGCGATAGCTATTTTTATCTCCCATTCGTTTGCGTCTGTGTATGCAGGCATGAGTTAGAGACCTTTAGAACGAGGGAGTGCAGTTGCCGTTGTTTCGCTTTACAACTTCCCTGAGGTGCTTACCGTTGCCACTTGATAAAGGTTGGTATAGAATTGGAAGCTCAAGCACCACTCTTGCACTTGCACTGGGGAAACACTTTTCCGAATGCGCATACAGCGCTTGGGCGGATGTAATGTAATGTTGCATCTTTTTTTTTTGTTCTCTACCCACACAGCAAACATCCTGCAAACTGCAGCAACTGGAATGCAAGGAAATGTTTACGCATCACGCGACGAGCGTCGATGCGTTTGAACGCATAAAGCCTTACTGTGGCTCAGAAGACTTTTAATGTAGCAGAAATTTAGGGCGCCCATTGAATATGGCGCCTGTTTTGTGTGTTGCGTTAAACATTGAACAGGCAGGACCGTTTTATATTATAATTTTTAATTGAATTTTGATAGTCGTACCTTTTTTTTTCGGCGAACCTACGGCGCATTGCGCCACTAATGAGTGCGAGCTTATCGGTTGACTTAGCAGATAAGTTCTGACAGAAGTTAAAAATTTCGCTGTAAATTGGTTTGCGAAAGAGATAAGGCGAGTGGCTGTGAGTAGTAGTAGTAGTACCTTGGTAAAGATCACATTACAGTAGGCAAATGTACAGCCTTTGTTTGCTGGTTGAGTCACAAGGCAAAAATAAACACAAAAAAAATAGGTAAATTGTGGTAAAATAAACACGTACTAGTTTGCATACTGTTGTTTCGGGATGTGTAATCGAGTATGTTTTCTGTGAAAATAATACGCTTGAATCACCACCATCACGATTGATTCAACGAACGAAAACATTATTTTGTCGGTTTCCGTGAGAGTATGTGTGTGTGTGCGTTTTTTTTGTGTGCATTCCACAGAAATCAATGACAAAACATAGTTCGTAGAAAAATACATCAAAAAAGCCCCGATGAAGGTTGTGTGCTCCCGGTGGGTTAAATGTAATATGCAATAAAACTAAACCGTAAAGCAAGCATCACAGCGTGGCAGACACACAAAACAAAATAAAAAATCAACATAAACAAAGCGTATGACAAGCTAAAGATAGCGGGCAAAGCCTAGCCGGGGAATGTGATTGACGCGTTTTTTCCTAGAAAATAATGAAACCGATTGATCGTCCGGATTTTGGGTTGGGAAGCGTTCGCGTTTTTCTGATTCATAAAACTGGAGCACCCAACGTACGTGTAAGGAACGAAAAATAGAGTATCGTAAAATGTTTTACCACACACACAAACACACAGTCAGAGCTAAAGGCAAACCTTGAGTGCCGGGAGGGTAGTAAACGCGGGCTCTACGGGCAAGAGTGGTTACGTTTGCGAGTGACGACATATTCGTTTAAGTGGTACGGTTCACCCGTACGACAGGAAGAGTTTTGACACGGGAAAATGGTTGGTTCTTGACAAAGCAGTTAGCATGCTGGCCCCACCACCAGCGGGCCGAACCATGGGTGGGCGTTGATTCACCATTAACTTGCTATATGATCCATTTTTATCCATTTGAGCGTTTTTGAGGTTTCGTGATAGAGGAATTCGAAGTAACGTCTATCCGACGTACCGCTTACCACACAACGTAAGGTCCCTCTGCAGCACTAGAATTTGTAACGCTTTTTTTTTTACTCGATCGTGCTCATAAGCGGAAGCCCCCGTGTGGTTTGGTTCTGGCCGGCGGTGAAGGAGTAGCGTGTGGTTGCGGCTCATAAAGCAGCATGACTTTTTATGGACTCTGTCAAAAGTGCCCTTTTTCTCGCACGCGAACAGCAACAGGAGGGAACGTATGAAAGCAAGCCTTTGGAGAAAGAAAACTATAACAGTCAATTGCAGTGCTTCAAAGGGGGGGGGATGTTGGTGGTCTCTTCACCCAAACGACGTGCCCAACGGCAAAGAAAACAAATCGTTCGAATTGTTGCACACGAATTGGGCGAAAGGACACCCTGTGCTGAGCCTGTGGGATGGAGCGATACTCATACCCTCAAACACACGCCGGCCCGGTCTGCTCATCCCACTGTACCGAGCGGAAATTGGTTTCCGACTGCACGTATCGTCGTCTTCATTGGGAGTTTCATAGTTAAAGCGCAAATGATAGGCTCACTCGATCCCCTTCCATCGGAACCTTATTTTTGTGTGTGCCTGGTGCGCTTGGCGAACGAAAGGAAGGATCGATTTTTTTTGTTTTTGTGCGGGGGGAGAAGAAAAACTAACCTCACTTCATGCATGAATGCCATTAGTCACTGGCGTGTCCGGCAACCGGAGCATTTATGTTTGCTCGAAGTTACCGTCGGAAGAAATGTACCGCTGGGCAAAAGGAATGCCCAGCAGCCCAGCCTGCCGGTCAGACTCGTCTAATGGAGCATGTATGTGCGGTACGTGCTCTCCAGTGTGTGGGGAGGTTGCTAGTGGTCCGTGATCTATGGCGAAATCACGAACCTTTTGAGGGTAATAAATTAAAACGAGATTCGAACCCGAGACCTCGGCGGACTGCTGTCCGAGGACATGGTGCTTTGCTTTCTTCGCATCTTCGTAGGCTTCACATCTCGCCATTCCGGGTACGGGAGCCCAAGCACCGAACAAAATCAGTGACTATTGAAATGCTGATTCGATCGAATGTTACCCTTGAGGGGAAGGATGTTCCGGATCCGAATCTGGTGACTGGAAAGTGAAACCTAGACGCCCACCACCACTACGCCACTGTACATCCGATGTTTTGGGCTTTTCGATGCCTTTCTGCTAAAGGACAAGAGTTCGATGTCCTTGCGGGGTTTTTTTTTGCCAATGAATGGATGGACGTACGGACAGAGCATCTGCCGGTATCTTTCGTCGTGTAGGATCTGTCTATACTCCACATGGAGCAGGATTTATGCATGTATGGAAACGTGACTTCTAAGTGAAAGTCACGGTATATAAGAGGCGCTACTCATTGAAAACCAACCCAGCAGTTGTCGTGTGAGTGTGTGTGTGTGTGGGTAAATTTGTTTGCTTGTTTCCTTTTTTTTCTGCCTAAACGAACTCCGGTAGTGTTATGGTCGGTTTGCTCTCAGAAGCAAAATGCTACCACCAGACCAGAAAGGTTGCTGTCACGATCTTCTTCAATGGTCGATTTGGTGTACGGTTTATTCTACTTTTTGTTCCTTTTATCGAATAAGCAATTCGTTGTTGTCATAAATAAATTTTATTTATGCTTCGATTTGTAGATTCATTTGCGGTGCTTACCACACGATCCTACCGTCCATGGCAATCCTTCCAGTGACACAATCCCTTGCTATTCATGCTTGCTGCGGTGCGGGCAGGCGTCGTAAAACTAAAAACGGTAGATGAATTTTTGGTTTTCGATTGTACTGATACCACTTTTGTTTTGCGAGGGGGGGCTTTGTGCGTTCTTGGGTGCTTTGGGGGTTCCAACTAGATTATCCCACACCAGAAGCGGTGACCCCTTTTTTGCGTTTCGATTTAGTTTCGAAAGTGATTCGGGTTTTGGCGGGCTTTTTGGCGTGTTGTTTGGGGTTCGAGTGCCCTTCCCATCGTAAGGTTTATTGACGGTAGTTAATCATTTTTATTCTCGAAAGCAATCCATTAACGAGATTCTTAATCGAGCGAAACCATTTTATGGCACCGAAGCCGCTACGATGGCGTCCCGATGAATTCGTAAACGGATCCGGGTGCTTCGTTTTGTTTTCGATGGCCTCCTGTGCAAGACATCGAAGCGCGAATGTTTGCGAGTGTCACAGACAGGCCGATGCTTTCCGCATTTTATGTTCCCGCGCGACGCCCCAACTGTCGGTTCGTGTTCGGTCGGCCAGGCAATAATACTTTATTTTAATGTAAAATCACTAGGCGCCAGACCGACAAAACAATAGCCGGTGTGTACTTAAAAGTCGACAACAATCTCCTGTAAAAGCCGGCGCGTACCTGATCTTGCCGGGCGTACCCGATAGTCGTCAGCCCGTTGGTTGTGACCACTCAACGAGCCGTTGAAAAGGGATATCATTAATGGGCAACCGGGCGGAGTAAGTACGAGCGTGTGCCTTACACGTGGCTCCAATTTTACTGATCGATCTTCGGTGCTTAATGAAGCTTATCATGGGTGGTTTGAAGTACCATTCGAACCTCCCCGAGCAGTATTCAATAAGGGCGCAAAGAGAGGTGAATTTTTTAAAGATTAATCTTCTTACTTTGCATCACACCGTTGAGCCGTTGGGCATACTGTGTCGATACAAGACCATTTCACTTGTAGACCGCTCAGCTTTGGAGGGGTTAGGGATCCACTTTTCGAGCGAGATAGTGCACGCCGGCATCCTTGTCGTTTAATGAGGGTTGACCCATTTGCAGTGAGTATAAAAATCAAATTCATGCCCGTTCACGGGCATCGTGTTTTGGTCGGTTTCGCTTAACTATGATACTATGAAATCTCGGTACCTTCTTTGTGCTGAAGAGGCGAGCGCAGCAAACACACAAGAGGCCGGTAGGTGTCGACCAAAGTCTACAAGTTTGCTCGTTTTATCTGACAAAATACAGCCATCGAGTCGGATCGTGTAGGATTCGATATAAAATTAAGGATAAGAGTTCCCTTTGATGGGCGGTGAAGTGGATTGGGCCAATGTGTTTTTTGATTAGGCTTTTAATAGTGTCGTTTGCTGTCTGTCAGAGGGTAAAGCTGGAAATAGATAACATGATCCTACACACATTCAACACATGCTACTTCTCACGTTACCGAGATAAGCAATCTTCTGCTGCTGCTGCTGCTGTTCGTTCGCTATTTCTGATGTGGTCGGTGTGCTTGCTGCTTGTGTGTTTGTGTGTTGGTTATGTGCGTCCTTGTATGTTTGATTGTCTTGATAATGAATTTCTTTCACCAGGACGACAATACAAATAGTAGCCTCCCAAACCTGCCCCGAAAAGATATTGGACTCATCGACCACAGCAGGCTCCATTCTCATACCAACGCTCTCTTTATCTTGATCTCTTTGTTAGAGTTCGCCTTGCAGTGTATTGCATACTGTACCGGTCCCAAGTGTGGATCTGCTTTGTTTGCTTTCAATCAGCACACAACACATATGGTGCGGTACATTGGGCGCTAGCATTGCAAGACAATGCACCAAACAGTGCTGCAATTTTTGCTACCCGTGGCAAAGGAACATTGGAACAGTTCAGCATGCTTTCGATCTCGTATATGGCAGAAAAAGAGAGAGGGAGAGCGAGAGTTGTTGTTTTTTTAGCACCAGTAACTACACCATTTGCTTCTGTTTGGTATGGTTTAGCTGCATTGCTTTCACGATGGGTCAGGAAAAGATTCAAATCCATAAGACACCGTCGTTGTAATGCTGGGAGATGTTGCGGATCGTACCGGGCGGATGGTGTTGTTTGCTCACTACCATGCTAGCAAACAAACCGGATCTGCAGACTATAGAACCCGGATCTTCAGCAAAATCCATCTTTAATTTCATCTTCTCATTCTACGCCCGGACGTGCTTGAAGTGAAAAGATGTGAAATTGGTCGTCCGGGTAGGGTAATGTTGTGCATTCATGTTGCGATAAAAAAAAAACGTTGCTGAGCATAAAGATCACAACATGAGGTGGGATTATTGCTGAGTTGTTCATTGTGCAAACAAGCCCCATAGTACTGCATCATTAGTCATCCGTCTCCTGTACTTGGGATGAGACATCCCGTTCCATGTGTTTGTGATCATGCCGATGACTTTGAGTTGTCTTTATGATGATAACTATACTGAGAGAGCGAGAGAGCAAGTAAACGAGCCCGTTTCCTGTTTAACTCCGTGCATGCCATGTTTGTTTGAAGTGTTTGATGTCCGTAACGCAATGACATCGGCCGGAAGATAGACTCAGTATAAGGTGGAGGGGTTGCTTGTCAAAATTAATTTATCATTGTTGCAAATACTTTGCATTAATAGACTTTAATTCAAGGTACAGTTCCTTGTTGCCGCTACCACTGGGTGCTTCTTTTATCATAACTTCCAGACATCTAGCCGAAGCAAACAAGCGAATGCACTCACATTAAGCGTTGAAGAAAATGCGATAAAAAAAATCTACGAAAAGTAGCAGAATATGTACAAAAGGAATCAAGATGAAAAAGGAAACGAGAAAAGAAAGGGAAACTTTCGTAATGCGCCGGGCGACAAAAGCATTCGTCCTTGGCACCGCCACCCAACCCATTCACCGCAGCGCCTTACATTGTGCCCATTTGTCAAATGAACCTCGACGGTTGCGGCATTCTTTTCTCGCCAGCGCAGAATTAAAAATTCAAAATTCAATTTCTTACTGCGCGAACGTGCCACAAGCCACGCACCGACCACGGGGCACTCCTTCGCCCGGTGTCGTTTTTGTATTTGAATGGCGTTTTTATGTTTTGTCGGTCCTTTTTTTCCGTTTTTCTGGGTCAGATAACATTGGGGGGGGGGGGTTTTTTTGCTCGATAACATGGTTAAATTTTGCCTTGAAAGCGACGGAATTTTAGTGGAGTAAATTGTCGCTTCAGGAAAGAAATACAGCAAGAGAGTGTGCTTTTCGTTACCGTATTAAAGTTTCGTCTGGCCTGTATGATTTGGTGGTGGAAGTTGATGAGTCCGGATGATGACAAAATTCAGCAAAAAGGATCCGTTTTTTTCAGTTTTTTTTTGTGTCCGGGTTTGGTGAGTTTTGAAATTTCAGCTACCAACCAACTGGTAGGTTTGCCCGTTAGATATAGCAATTTGCCAGTTGGAATGGTTGATGCTTCCGGTGCGATTCTTCCGTTGTCGGCAAGTTCGTTAGGGTTCGAACCGTAAGCGAAACTTTTATCCTAAAGGTTCGGACAAATTCTCTGGAACACACACACCCACTGGAACCGTCTGGTGCTTCAAGGATTGTCTAGTGAGGGCAAAAAAACCTACGACCAGATAATTTTTGACACCCAAACAATCGAATCTTCCGTACCATCCACAGCCAGACCGCTAGACAGGAAGAGTTGGATCCTAAAGGTTCGGACAAATTCTCTGGAACACACACACCCACTGGAACCGTCTGGTGCTTCAAGGATTGTCTAGTGAGGGCAAAAAAACCTACGACCAGATAATTTTTGACACCCAAACAATCGAATCTTCCGTACCATCCACAGCCAGACCGCTAGACAGGAAGAGTTGGGAGGATTGGGAATGTTTTTCAGCACGCGTTACCCACGTCATAGACATCCCTTGAATTTAGAGACAGTAAACTCATTATCACACCCTAGAAAAAGGCTCCCCGGCAATTGAGTCAGCGTTTTTGCTTCCGTGTGTTTGGGCGAGAGATTCCGGGCGATTCTTCTTGTTTGCCGTGTTGGGCCGTGCTTTTTCAAACACAAAGCCAAAGCACACTTCACCGTTGCCCGGATGATCCCGGTCAAATTATGGAAGGCAGCTGTTTCGGATCGGATAGCAGTGGCTTTCGCTATCGAATGC
>KZ061845.1:121322-131386 GCA_002091835.1 Anopheles maculatus
GTGTTCTATCTATCTCCGCTGTATCCTGGAATGTGAGTGGAAGCGGTGCGCCATGTTACGGGAAACCCGAAGTGTAAGTGGTACGAAGTAAAGGTGAAAAGTTATTGGATTTTGTATCAATCACGTTTAGCTGCAGTGGAAAGTGAAGTGTGTGTGTTGCCCTTTTATTGCCGTCTGTTTCGTCGATGCTAGAGCAAAACTGAACGTGTCCGTTACAGTTTGCACAGAGGGCGTCCTTAGTTTTGTGTGGTGTACGGAAAAAGCATCCGCGTTGTAACAGTTCACAGTGCTGGTTGGAACTCGGATTTTGGGAGCAAATAACGAAGCTGTTCTACTGGAAACAACGATTAATGGTGCAGTTGGTGCGGTTATAAGGTAAGGACATCATTATGTTTCTAGTCCACCATGGAAAACGATCAAGGACGATGTAAAACTAATGGCTTATTATGTAGGAAAACTGGCTTTTGAATAATAGTTTTAAAAATATTTTGGAGATCTTAAACATTTTTCTTGACTATTTGATATACCTGGAACTCTACCTTCGAATATTGATACTTGATCCTCGAGTTTCGATACACGACACACAAAATTTGATACAGAAACATGATACGGAAAGCTCATTCAAACATCATCCCATGACCACGTACAAGAACCATAGCCTCACGCACCTTCCAAGCCAGACGCCGATCTGCGACCAGTAGTAGCATCAAACAAAAGTACCATAAAAAAGGAATAATTGAATTATTGATGAGAAATCGTGCGCGCTCCTTGCACACTAGCTTCCCTTCCATCCAGGTGTCCTTTTTCCCGCGTTCCCGAAGCATAAGTTCGAAATGATCGAGGTCAAAATTCTAAATGTGAAATGACTCGACCGTATCCTGCTCCTCCTCCACTTCGGAGCCATCATCTCGTCATCAACATCATCGTCCCCGGGTACCGACCGTCCGAAGGGTTTCTGTCTGTGTTCTCTGGCGGACACGTTTTGATTCGACGATTATTGAAAGTGGACGATGCGCATGATGCGAGTAGGAGGCGAGTGTATGCGTTCGTTTCGGGGGAAAAAAAAACCTTTCAAACTTGGCAAAGGTGTGTGTGGTATCACCACCTCTTCACACTCGTTTGTGAAAATGGGGTGGATAAAAGAAAAGTGTGCTCGGTGAGAGACCCTTCCTTGCGGTACCAATGAATGTCGGCAATGGCAAAGAGGGCCATCCCACCGAAACGTGTGTTGTTTGATTGGCAGACCCAAAAGTTTGAAGTTATTAATATTTATGACAACTAGGTGTTTGCCGGTGTGGCCAGAAGATTTAGGCTCCCGAAAAGCTCCCGCACTGGTACCGGTACTGGTTTATCTTCATTCTGCTGCGTCCTTTAAAGACGATACCGAACGGAGAAAGAGATATAAAACAGAACGGGGGCGTTTTAGGATTGCTGGAAGAAAATTGAGTTGGTAAAAGTATCCGATGGTCTGGCAATCGTTCCAAAATATGGTGTGAATTATTTGATACCTTCGTGCGTTTGATTGACATTTTCCTAAGCAAAGGTGGGACGTGATGCGACGTTTACCCAAGAGCTCAAGGTTCGTAATGTTGCGATGAGACTTTTCTTTCATAAATGTTGTGCTTACGGAGGTCGACTGAATAGAGCATTAATTTAAAGGCAAGATTACAGCAAGCGAGATCACATTATTCTGCAATATAAGCGTTAAAATACACGGGAGCGGAGGTATATTTTCCTGCGCTTGTCTTACCGGATGGTTTCCTCCTATTCAAGGAAAACTTCATTCTGTCTCGCATGTCAGCTGACGCCAATAGGTGGCCACTTTTAGGCTGGACTTGTTCGGCTTCTCCGATTAATGTAATTGTTAGGCTGTCTTATTGTTTTTCATCCAATTTGGTGTGGTGGGCGATAAAGATGGTTTCCTCCTATTCAAGGAAAACTTCATTCTGTCTCGCATGTCAGCTGACGCCAATAGGTGGCCACTTTTAGGCTGGACTTGTTCGGCTTCTCCGATTAATGTAATTGTTAGGCTGTCTTATTGTTTTTCATCCAATTTGGTGTGGTGGGCGATAAAAGTTTTCGACAGATAAAGTATCGGCGAGCAAACGTTCTCTCCTTTTCTGGTGCCCCCACTTCCCACTGGTGAAACTTTTGATTTATGCTGACGGTTGTAACCGGTTGCATGCTGTTTTTCGGGGCTTCGGGAACAACTTTGCTGACCATATTAAGTGTTTCCGATCGTTTCGCTTCTGCCCGGTTCTGGGCAAAACCGCAGTGGGCTGTCACTTTTGTATTTTGGTATTATTTTATTGGATTAACATAAATGTGGCTAAGGATGTGGATGTGGTAGAATGATGAGAGGACGTAAATCAGAGCGTTCGGTCGAGCAACTATGGGCAAAGAATTTACGAGTATCAGTGAAGCGTGAAACAGAGTTTGGTGAAGTTGGAGGAAAGTTTGTTAAAATATTTTCGTTGTAATAGCAAGTGAATTTTGACATAGAAAATTGCTGCTGTAAGGACACTTTACTTTACTTAAACAAATGGAGAGAGCGTAATGTTTATCATAAGAAGCATTCGAATCAATATAAAAACTGCGTCATTCTTTGCCCGTTCGTCACACGTCAAGGACTAAAATAAATTCTCATTCTCTCCCACTTTCGTGCGTTTGATTGACATTTTCCTAAGCAAAGGTGGGACGTGATGCGACGTTTACCCAAGAGCTCAAGGTTCGTAATGTTGCGATGAGACTTTTCTTTCATAAATGTTGTGCTTACGGAGGTCGACTGAATAGAGCATTAATTTAAAGGCAAGATTACAGCAAGCGAGATCACATTATTCTGCAATATAAGCGTTAAAATACACGGGAGCGGAGGTATATTTTCCTGCGCTTGTCTTACCGGATGGTTTCCTCCTATTCAAGGAAAACTTCATTCTGTCTCGCATGTCAGCTGACGCCAATAGGTGGCCACTTTTAGGCTGGACTTGTTCGGCTTCTCCGATTAATGTAATTGTTAGGCTGTCTTATTGTTTTTCATCCAATTTGGTGTGGTGGGCGATAAAAGTTTTCGACAGATAAAGTATCGGCGAGCAAACGTTCTCTCCTGTTTCTGGTGCCCCCACTTCCCACTGGTGAAACTTTTGATTTATGCTGACGGTTGTAACCGGTTGCATGCTGTTTTTCGGGGCTTCGGGAACAACTTTGCTGACCATATTAAGTGTTTCCGATCGTTTCGCTTCTGCCCGGTTCTGGGCAAAACCGCAGTGGGCTGTCACTTTTGTATTTTGGTATTATTTTATTGGATTAACATAAATGTGGCTAAGGATGTGGATGTGGTAGAATGATGAGAGGACGTAAATCAGAGCGTTCGGTCGAGCAACTATGGGCAAAGAATTTACGAGTATCAGTGAAGCGTGAAACAGAGTTTGGTGAAGTTGGAGGAAAGTTTGTTAAAATATTTTCGTTGTAATAGCAAGTGAATTTTGACATAGAAAATTGCTGCTGTAAGGACACTTTACTTTACTTAAACAAATGGAGAGAGCGTAATGTTTATCATAAGAAGCATTCGAATCAATATAAAAACTGCGTCATTCTTTGCCCGTTCGTCACACGTCAAGGACTAAAATAAATTCTCATTCTCTCCCACTCTTTAGTACAGAATAAATTTGTCTTCATTTCCAACGCATCGATTTGTTTAAGTAAAGTTTTGTTCGTAGGTTCATCAACAGGCACATTTCCATCGTCATTTCAATGTCGTTAACCTGCCCAACCCTACCGCTTCCGTTGCCAATCTGCGACACACTGTTTCGGAAGTATAAACACAAAAAACTGGGGACAAAATAAGTAAAGCGAACTACGTAAAAGAAAATGAAAACCTTTCACCCCGTTAGTGTACGTTCGCGGGAGATGTAATTCTGTTGCTGACTGGCCCGCGACTGGTCCACCGCCAAATACGTACGACATAAGGCGACGGAAGCCGTTGAAGACGCGGATGACGAATCGTTCGAATGGTAAATGAATTTTTATGCCAACTTGACTCATTTCGTATACTTCTGCTTCGTTTTCGGCGTGTTCCGATGAAGGGATGATGGACCGGGTCGGGTCGGTCACAGTTCGGTAACTGAATGTGACGAAAGGGCGACTGGCGAGCGGCCCTGAGACGCGTTGTTCAATTGATTTGAACTTTCCGATCTGTGGACCGTTCGTGACATTTTATTGTTGGTGTAGACTTATTCTTTTCCGTACATTCCTTGTCTCCAGTTCTCTTTGGACCCACCACTGTCTCTCTCTCTCTCTCACTGGCCTTTTTCGTAAACTGTTGACCGCTAGTGACGATACGATCTTTTGCTCGCGTTCAAGTGTAGTCAGCGGGGACCACCATTTTCACTCGTTACGCTTCTTCGGCTGGTAAGACCGCTTCTTCAAGCACAAGTCACCCCCTAAGGACAGCACTCAATTTTAGAGGAGAGCAAAAGATGGATCGAAAAACCCCCCCCCCCGAAAACTCTGCAAGTCGATGTTAAGTTGTTTGTCTCACATCGAGTACGAGTGCAAAGATGGAAAACATCTTACAGCGAGCAGGCTCACCGGAGCAAGATTGAGCCGTAAAATTTCGTTTAACATGCCAAAAATGAAATTCACGAGCCAAGCCAAGAACCGATTTCATGTTCCGTGTGTTTGTTCGCTTTATTTAGCTGTGCAAGGGGGATTTCTGTTGTTTTCTTTCCTTCTTATTTAGCATTGTTTTGCATTTCATCTCACTGCTTCGAATTGACGATCTCGATGGTGCTTCTCATTGTTTGGTGGGGATCTCTCCACAAAAACAGCGCCCACCGTTGTGCTTCGTTTCGGACCTTAGGAACGGGAGAAGCAGGAACGATTTATTCTAAACACACTCGAACACTGGTCCAACGGTGGTGGTTTTTAGCGGTGCCGGTATGGAATTTCGCATGCTAAGATATGCTGCTGGTGGGACAACCAACTGTCGACCGGAACGACCCATCGCGACCAGCGGGCTCCCTAATTTATATGCTTTTTGGACATTTTTGTTGTTAAGCGTTTTCTTCGGCTTTCTTTTTTTTGCGTTTTGTTACCCCCGAGAGCACCATAAACGATGAGTCATTTTAATGAGAAAAGTTCCTACTGGTGGACGCGGATATATCGCAAGTGCAACGAATTTTTATGCGTAGAAGGGAAGCAAAATATTTCATGCAAATTTGTTTTGCCGATGCCTAGAGAGCACAACAATCGCCCCCAACGCTTCCACCACCCTTGTGCTTGTGTTGGTGGAGTGCGAATAATCCGAGCGTATTAGCATTAGCCTTGCGCCGTTGTAGAACTTTTCTCCCCTCCCCCTCACGTTCTAAATGCGAACATTGTTAAATTTCTTCAGTCGAAGAATGTATTATCGATCGGTTTCGACGAAATCGCAAATTCGCACAGAATCGTTTGCGTTCCAATCACACGCCACACTTCACCAGCAGCAGCAGCAGCCTCGGCTCAGTGAAGACGTTTGGTAAAAAGTTATTCTTTTGTGTGAAGCATCTTGGCAAACTTTAAATCGTGAGCGCGAAAAACCGTTTGTGTTTAGCGTTCCGCTTGATGCTGCTGCGAAAGTGATTTGCCTCTGGCTCGGTTCCCGTTCCGTAGATGTGTTTCTTAGCAATCTCAACGACCCATCAGCTTGACCTCAAAACGGTGACTCACGACTCAACAATAACCGTGTCGGTGGGCGGTGAGCGTTCGGATGTTCGTATGTCGCGAGCAAAGAATCGAGCTGAATTCATTATTGTTTAGCACAAAAAAAAAAAGAATAAAGCATCACATATCAGCGTGCAGTCGATTGCGATGAACGTGCGCTAGTTGCACATGTCGGGTACTTGCCAGTTCTCTATACCTTCTTCTAGGGGTTGCAATTGGACAGTGGAACAATCTGCGGACTATCAAAAGATGCTTTCTTTGAGTGATTTCAAGTTATTAAACTCCAATTTTTGATCAAATTATTAAATCAGATTCGTATGAGATATTTTCACGAGGAATTCCAGTTAAAAGAAGCAATATTTTGTATTATAATAGTTTTAGCAATTCATTTGTTTTCTATTTAATAGCTGTATTTTCTTTCAAAAATCAAACATGCATATTATTAATCCGGCAAGAGCAATATATGTCTCGACCAAGTATCATACGTACTTATTTGCCACACTGTTTGGTGAGCTTGCTGGTCACCTACGCGGACCTAGTCATTTCATCACACTCGATCAGACTGTTCGTGATTCGTTCGATCGACATCGACGATGCTTGTGAGCGCCCTTTGACCGTTCGGAAGTGAAGAGTCTTTCCACCGAGACGACCGACTTTTCCAGATTTATGTACATACGTCGAAGAAGCATCGCGAAGCATTTTGCCTTCACCTCGGCATCGGCAGCAAAACGTTGGCACATTGGTTCGTTGCTTTTTTTGTGTTCTCTCTCTCTCATTTTGCTACTACTAATGACGATGGTGATGAACCTAGCAGGAACATAAAAAAAGTACACACATACTACATTCAGCATCGTGCATGAATTGAGCGGCGAAAGATGTACGCATCGATGAGTTTGATTGTGCTGAGCAAACTTTTTCCTTGTCCTGTGTGGCTGTATGCTTCGCTAGCGGTTCCGTGCGCGATGGGTAATAACGGAAGCAGAACAGCAAAAAAAAAAAAAACATGGCACAGAAGATAAGCGACTGTTTTGTTTGAGCATGATAAAATACCATGCTGATAAGCGCAAATATTCTGTCACAAGAAGCGGTAGGTAACGGTAGGGCATGGACGATGGCACGACAAATAGAAGCAACCATTTCCGGTCCGCGAGTTCTCTATGGGGCTCGTCTACGTTAGGGATTTCGTTTGTTTTCGGTGTGCGCGTCTTGCTTGCCCGTGTGGTGTTTTGTGCTGGCAAAGGAAGAATTATTTCCCGCTGCTTTCCCGTGGTGGCTGGGGGATGTGTTTATTTTAATGTGGATGTGAGTAGCGGTGGGAAGAGCATAGCATAAAGATATTGTTTGTTGGGCAAACATTTGGTAAACCCGGGAAAGTAAGACTCTTGCGATGGTACGATAGGCGTGTTGGTATACTGTCTCATCGAAGCGTTCACGTGAGAAACATTGAAACGGTGAGGGTAATATTTTGCAGCGTACCGTGCGCGGAATAAGCGAATTCTAGACTCGGTGTTTTGTTTGCTTTAATATAAAACGAATGGTACGAAACCATTAGGTAAACAATTATTCGCCGTATCATTCGTCACAACGGTCGAAAGCATCGATGGAACTGCTGGGTAAACGTTTCCTATAAACTCAAAAAAGTGTATTGCTAGTGTTGTTACTTATTGCGTTAGAAACTATTTTAATCAAATGTACTCTCGTTTACATTTTCGTGATAACTCTATCCTCTTGGAACGATTATCATCGCGTGTGCTGAATTTTACCGACAAATTGCTAGATTCTTTCCCATCCCAAACACTCACCATCACCAACACAGTCATGTAGTCATGAAGTTCTACGAAAATGCAGCATGAGTGTGGGCAATGTTCCGTAAAGCTGAGGGCCGACCGGTGCCGGCGAATGCAAAACCCCTGTTCCCGATCCGTTGCCGATGGTTAATTAGTACTGTGCGATATTGGAAACCGCTAAACCATGTCGAGGGCGTAAAGTATCTATGAACGCAAGCACAACGTCAGTAGCGCACAACGTCACATGTCCCGTAAGGTAAGTGCACTGCGGTGAGGCTTTGATTGGCAGGACTTGTGCCGGCACGATAAGTATAAGTTTTCAAGCTCGCTCCGAAAAGGGGTTCACTTCTCGCACGGAGTTTGTAACCAGTCAATGTTCCACCAACTACTGCACTACCCACCAGTACATTCCGGCAAAAGTTTGCGTAGCGAGTTGAGCGTAATTTAAAAAAAATGTCGTAAAACCTTCCCGCCGCTCCCGGGAGGGCGTTAGCGTGCGATCAGCTTCATTACGGCGAACAGCACCCAACTGGCCGTGTACGGAGCGCTCGGTTATACGATATCTTGTGCGAAACGGGTCTCTTAAATTATCTCAAATTACTCGATGATATCATCACCATCGTCGTCGTCGTCGTCGTCTGTAAAGTTGGGTGTGGCGGCAGACGACGCACACGAAGCTCTGGTGGCTACTCGATGCAAATTGGCTTATATCACGTGACATCTGATCCACCAGCATAAGCGATATCTTATGACCGTGGTGTGCACCGGGTCCGTGGACACCATCACTTCATTTAGTTCTTAATAATTAGCACGCTCTTGTCTGTCCGGTCACCCATTTCTCCCATTTCGCCTTTATCGATGTGTTTGCAGACGATGTCATTTTGCCGTCAGTAGCAGAAGAGCGTGAAAGTCACCAAGACTTGCCGCTGTAAGTTATGCGACTTCAGTCTTGTTACTCCCGCTCACTCTCTAAAGCGAAAGAAAGATGCAATTTGCCACGAAAGATGATTATAAGGGATCGATCACTGCCGCCGGCTCTTGGGGGGGGTGGAGTGTTTTTAATTCAATATTCCTCCTGCTATCAAGGATCGAGCAGCGTCCGTCAATTGTCGGAATTTTCAGCAGCACAGTTTTAATCTGTCCTGTAAGTTGATGGACAAAATAAACTGCAAAAAGTGTGTATGATTTTGTGCGGTGCGCTTGTCGGTGCGGGTTTAAAGTAATTAGACGAGCGTCTAAATTTATCTTCCAACTCCCGTACCGCATGACATGACGCTAGCAACCCGTAAGCAAAAGTTTTCCCCAAGCAGCCGAAAGGATTATCGACGTGATGTTTTCCTGTGCCTTTGGTGCCTCGTGCAACGGTGCTGTTGTTGTCGGTGGTGTCGATATCTTTTCAAAAGCATCGCTCGAATATTGATTAACCATTCAACCTTAACAAAATGGCAGCAACAGCACAGCAGCAGCCGCCCGGTTGCGAACGGAAAACTTGTGTTGATTTGTTGAAACTGTTCGCTTGTCTAAAATAGTCAGGCTCGAGCCAGAAAGTTACCGGAACTGTCAACCGTGCAAGTATCTCGTGGGTGAACTTTTCCCATTTTCTGCTACATGTGGGTACGTGTGATTGTGTGTGTGTGTCTGTGTGTATGGCCGTATGTATACCTTGACTGTTGTTAATCATGTCACCGACTCGTCTTCGCTTAGCGAATGACTTTGGTTGGCACCAGAAGCATGATGATGGTGGCAGTCAGCTGGAAGGATGTCGCCGCTGTCGGCGTGTTACGTGACAGAAACATTATCTCCAACCAAGAACAAACAACGCCGAGCGAAAAATGTCAATTTGTTTGGAGTGGGTGAAACCAGCCGAAATGATCCGCCAACTTTGCCCCTGTACACTCGAAACGGTGGGTACGGATGTACCGACAGGGAGACCTAAGGGCGCAGGAATTAGAAACTTTCGTGCTCGTGGTGTATAAATCGGTCGTGGCTTTCGGTGGTCGGAGCGAAGCTACTGTGGCGCTACTAGCGCAGACATTATTAGACCAACCGCTCAGCTAGGGAGAGAGTGTAAAAATAAATCATGATGAGAGAATGTGGGCGACGGATTAAAAAATTAGCAAAAACAATCAAGTGTGTTTGTGCGCCTCTTGCGACAATGTTTGAGGGGCTCGATTAGGACCACCTATTAGGTTTCATTTGAAATGAATTTTTAAAGTGGTGTGCCGATGTGTTTGTGTGCCCCTTGAGGTTGAGTCATCCACCTCCGAAAAACCTTTCTCGTGCTGGCGAGCCGGCGAAGAATGTCGGCGAAATTTATGTGACAGGTTATCGTTCGTACCCTTTTTTCCCGAATAAACATTCACTGCATAATCCCCATTAGGCTGGAGTAATAGCCATTTGGCTTGATAATTTTATTTTTTACTTTTTGTTCTGCCAGTAAAGCGGGGAAAAGTGAAAGAGCTACGGGGCATCGGCTGTGAATCGGTTTGGATTCTTCCTTCCTACACAGCTTTCAGGGTTTTCTTGGACGCTCCAAGAAGCATGGGAATATAATATTATTATCCATCGCTATCAAGG
>KZ061845.1:136953-169493 GCA_002091835.1 Anopheles maculatus
GAGCGGTTCTTGAAAAGCGTGACCTCACATCGCGCCGGTTACGAGCAGAAGAGTCGTACGAGCTTAAGCAGCTGTAAACAGCGACAATGAAAAGTAAATGTGTCCCGTCTTAACCTTCTTTTGGAGTACATTTTTTTCCCCACCCGACATCCTAGTCCTGGCTGTTGCTGTGCATGTGCAATGCGTCCGCTGGTGACGTTTTCACTGCGCTTGCTAGATTTGTTTGTGTGGTTCACATGTTTCTTTCACTCACTTCAAACGATACTGACTTTTTGAGGCGTGGGCATGTTTTTTCTTCCATAGCGAAGAACCACTTGATGTGCATCAAATGTAGAAGGGACACATCGAATGAAAATGTTTCTAAAGTGTTTCCTTCTAATTGGGCGGATGGCGGTGAGTAGTGCGTTAGCGTGCGCGATTCTTTGGAAACAGTTTCCCTTTCTCAGTGAGATATTCTAAGCAAGCGTTTGAGCGATAACAACGAAGCCATTACAGTGAGAAAATTGTGTCACAAGTGTGCAGCGCTTGCAGGCGACGACAGTAGAATGAAGTGCGTGACATTAGATGCAGTGGAAGCTGGTGATAATTTATTATGAGACTATAATTGCTGTGGATTGAACCGATATCTAGCGGGCCATTAGAAAATGGTTGTAAAGTATGTGATAGAGAACCTTTGTTATTCTGATTCCACTTCTTGAATCTGCGTCTAAAATGGTCTAGAACCGTTACAGTAACTAAAAAAAAAATCTGAACAATTCAATCGTTGTTCCAAAACCACAAAACTCCCATCATAAAATATTGACTCAAGTTGCTCCAGACAATCAGCTAAACCCCACTAAAAGCGACACTGCGGCACCGAACTCCAGGGCCAAGAAAGCTAATGCATTCGACCGACAAGATTCCTAAGCTCAAAGTTTACACGTGCATTAACAGCATTATTCTCCGACGATGTGGTCGATGCAAGATAACGGCGGCGCTGCACACACCGGACGGATGAAAGTTCAATAAACCAACGCCCCGATACAGCGTGGCAAACATTCGAATGCATTCTCGAGCAGCAAGCAATAATGGTGGCGATACGGTCCGCTTTCGTCGGTACGGTGCAGTTCTGCAGCACCACATCAAGGAAGGTTTCGAAGGCACCGTGTTTCCGCTTAAGATAGAGTGTGCACCGTGCAGGTTCAGGTTGTGTAGAATCATAAAGTAAACACCTTCTTGCTCACGAGCGGGTCTCGAACTGTGACCAACGTTTGGTAAGTGCAGGTCTGTGTATTTATGTGTACCTGTGTGTGTCGATGCATACAGGATGTGTGTGTGTGTAAGAATTATGATCAGCAAACCACCACCCATCTAACACTTGAGAAATGAGATTGTTTTCCGGCGTCGAGCGCCCGCGAATGTACAACACCATAGCACTCCATAGCGCCACGCTCAGGATTTGAAAGCGCTAGCTTATATTTTAACCTTCCCAGATTGGCCGTCGTCAGTAAACAAATAGCTTATGACCACTTCTACACTGGCAACCCACTGATAAGGCAAAGGCAGGTAAATGTATCTTCCAGTTTCTTTCGCTGTGTCGTGTTTCGTATCAAAATTTCTTGCCGCTTATATTGTTTCTCGAGCACACCGGCGCTCGGAGGTGGGAAGTTGTTGTTTATTCGAACATCAGTTCGGATGAAACAAGCTGATGGCGGCGCTTAAGCCAATGCTCTGCTGCTGCCGAATGAAGTTCATCTGAAGCGATGTTTCGTTTGACGGAATTGTAAGAGATAAATGCCATCGCCGCCCACGAACGTCAAAGCGTCTGGTGGATTCGCACGAGAAAGTTAAAAGCAATTATTGAAATTCGATTATCGCTTTCCCGGATCGGTTTTCAGTCGAACGCGTTCGAACGCGATCGGCGAATGTTTGTCGTTGACTAATGGTGGGAGCTTTTCTTCTCACGTTGGGGGCACTATTATGTGTTGTGTTTGCTGTCGATCTTCTCGACATTCTTACCTGATACTTCGATTGTTCGGTTGTATTTGTTTCTTTCGGTAAGGACGTTAAGATTTTGATGTGCTTTTTGCTCTTCTGTCTGTATTGCACCACAAGCGCTTACCAAGTATGATGACGGAGTTTCCGAGAGGTTTTTCTTTTCCAGTGTCTTACCGTTGCTCAAACCACCAAAATCATTTTCACACAAAAATGGTTCGAAAACCACCAGCACAGGGATCAGCAAGGAAGCCGCAAAAATGAGAAATTTGTTGAACTGTCTTCCATTTCAAAGTGCAACTCATGGTGGTGCGGTCAAAGCAGCTAGCCGCGGCTGTACCGGTAGAAGTTTTCCTGTTTTCACAGACACACCGAAATCGTTCTTCTTCTCCTCCTCTGTTTTCCTTCACCAAACCGGAGTGGAAATTTTGTGAAGAGGTTTTCGAAGAAAATGCTGCTAGTGATTGATTTTTCTTTTACGTTTTTCTTTGGTGGTTCTTCCTTTCTTTACTCCTGCAGAACGCAAAATGCGAACCAAAGCGAGCTGTTTACTTTCATCTCGTTTTCATCTCAATTCGAGCTTGTCGCAGCTCAAGCATATTATCCATTTCTTTCGGTTTAATGATTTTCTTGCTTCCGCGTTCGGTTGGCCACAATCGAGCGCGGTAATGTTTTCGGTGGAAAAGGGGGGATACTGCTGCTGGGCTTTGCTGTGATAGATATTTTCATTGAAATGTTTAGCAAAGAAGAAAGAAACAAAAAAACAAAATAAAAAAAAATGGTACTAAAATGAAAATTCGGACGAAAAAAGATAAATCAATACATTCATTGATGGATCGTATGGCCACTGGCTGTGAAAAGTAAAGTAGAAAATAATGGGGAAAACCATCTGAACCAGCCCGGGCAATACACGATGGCGCACAGCACATCCTTACGCTTTGCTCCCGGTGACGAAACACAATCACTGTAAAGCGTTCGCGTTTCCATCATCAAACGGGCGAAAGCATTGATCGGGAAAAACCCGAACCCGAGAAGCTGAGGCCACACTTTTTTGAAGTAAAAATATACGCAATAATAATAACAATAACAACGACCAGCAAATCTGCAGGCAAAATATAATCGATCCATTTAGGAGAACCAGCGCGAGAGAGAGAGAAAGAGAGAAAGGCTAAGAGGATGTTTCGATTTCGAAGCAGGTGTAACGGTCTGCTTTAGCAAACACTCCACTTCCGGTTTCCGGTTTTACATGGCGGATCAACCGTTCACCCGTGTAAGCGCGGGGATATTATGTTCGAGAAGCTTCCGCCGAGAATTTGTTCATCCATTTACATTTTTCTTATGCTTTGATTTTCCAACAAAGAAAAAAAATAGAAACGACTCCACTGGTCGTTGGTCTTTTCACCTTCTTCTTCGGACGGTTGTTTTCTTATCGGTAGTTTTGTGGTGTTGTGTTATGTTTCTCTCTTATCATCTGTCCGTCCGGCAGTTTCCCTGCTTTCTATCGGGTTTCATCGCCCTACGGGACGGTACGTTTGATAAAATGCGGCGACGAGCACACGGATGGATAAGATTGCTTATCAATTTATCTTACTTTGATTTGGGGCAGTTTTTTGTTGTTGTTGCTGTGTTGCTTTGCGTACGCTTTCCGAAACGCGAGCCACGTTGATGGATCGTTTGATAAATGGAGCCTTATTCCATTAACAAATCGCTGCAGAGATACTGTCGGGTTTTTTGGTTGTCATTTTATTTGTAAAAACGAATTCTAGTTAAAACACTTTTCTTTTACCGTGGGGTGAGACATTTCTCACCTGGCTGTGGGGCGATGCTTCGTGTTGAATGTAATGTTTGGGATCGCACGTTACCAATGGCCGTTGTTTTTTTTTTTCTTCTGGAAGTTTGATTTATTCTTCAACCAATCCATTTCGGCGCGGAATTCACGGCGCATCGTCGACAGGATATTAAATTATCATCGAGAGTAATTGGTCGCATATTTGGATAGTACTCGAACGCCATACGTGCAATGATTGAATTGTGTACCGCGTTGTTCCCGCACTGTACTGCACGGAGAAGAAATAAAACGGACATTTTGGAATTGCAAACATACCGTCGGAAATGGAATACGACCGCATACATTATTAATATCGGTGGATGGAGCTCGCACGCCAAAGCTGTCGTAAAAATGCAACCGTTACCAATTAAACTGGCTAAATATTTGCGCTTGCCGGGTGCTAATTGATGGCTGAAACCCAGCAGCACGGAATGTCGGTCGATTAACGGGGGCCGGTCGGTAACGGTGGGTGGCAGCAAGACGCCACGACAACAATGCCGCGACCCGTATGCATAAAGGTCACAAATTAAATACCGCAACTGCTGCTGCTGCTGCTGCATGCCCGAAACCGACAGATGGAGACCGATATTATTCCTTTCATCTGTCATCTGTCATGTAAACAGACAGGGTAAATTGTTGCCGTAAAATACCAAAACCCCATTGATATGCGTTCCCGAAAAGGGGTGACGTTTGAATTGTAGTGCACGGCAAAACTGTGTCTGCAGCAGTTCGCACGAATGTCGGATTGATTAACGAAATTAATGAAGTAGAGAGGTGGTTTTGCATCGCTCGTGTTTGCACGCCCATGTTTTGCAACAATAGCAATTTTCCGGAACGATAAAAATCGAGCTTTCACCTATTGACACCATCGGCAAACAAATTAAAGATCCATAATCGATTCGGCAAATTAAAGATCCATAATCGATTCGGGTCACCTAGTGGCAGGCGTGGTTGGTGCGTGTGATTTGTTCGTCCACTTAAAAATAAAGTGTTGCATTTTAAATTTTCAAACGCTTCCGATTGAAACAGGATGACAAATAAGTGAAGCAGGTTTGGTGTTCGGATAATCTGGATGAGAGATACAAAAAAATGTCCATTAAATTGAGCTCGTGAGAAGCGCACAGTGTTCAGCGGTATGTTTTCCTCTTTAACATAGAGGAGAACGTTTTTTTTTGCGTGAAATCATTTTTTATACCCCACTAAACTCATTCATTCTATTTATTTGGTGTTCCGAGCTGAGAAGAGGGTCGCGATTCGAACATGCAAACGAGCCCTGCTAGCAGTTGCAATGAATTTTCATTAGTGTCATCACGGTATCGTGCATATCCGAGAGTGGCCAGCGGCAACGTTATTGATGCGCTTGCACGACGATGTCTTGATGGTGGACACTGCATTGTTTGGCCTGGGTGGTTTGCGGTGAGCTGTTTGTGGGATGTTGGGGAACGATTGAAGTTTGATTAAAATGACATTGAATGTCCGCTTGATTATATGCATACCGTTGATGTACGCTTAAGATTTCATTCGAGTAATGAAATAGTGATGAGTAAATGTTTTATAGCGTTTATTTAATAGTAGAGACATATCAAGAGATTGCTAAGAGTTGTGTAGAAGTATTGTATAGCTGTTATCAATAAACTATTGCTGTCGTAACCAGATAACAATCAAGAATTTGAACTATAGTGTTCAATAACAATACATAGATATAGGTTATGAAATCAAAATATTTGCTGAAACTGATGCAAAAAAAAAACAAAACATCGAGATAGGAAATGGACCGGGCCGATCTGCCGAACATTTTACTCAAATATTGTATTACATAATTTTAACGAACCTTTGTTATTGACTGCATTCTAACGAGTTCGATTCCTAGAAAGTGTATGCAGAGTTTAGGTTTGTTAAATTTTTCCCAGAATTTCTCAACTCGCACCAGAATGCAGGGATGGGGAGTTTTGAAGTGCAAACCACAATATTTGATGTATTTACCACCATCTCCGGGGCATCATCGCTCAACTAAATTGGAAGCCTGTACGGCATTCGTTTGGCACTGCAAATATTTGCTGCACCGAACCCTAATCCGCACCGAATCCAATCGAAGTCAGTTTGGCCAGTACAAACAATAAGCTACCTTTGTACGGGACATTCGAGCATCAACCAAAAACTGCCAATTAGTTGGCAAATATGGAGTGTATTCCAAATAGTGTAGATACTGCGCTGCAAGGGTAAATAGAAGTAAAGGGAGAAAAAAGGGCCAAACTCACTGTTATTTCATTTCAACGTTTGATTTGTTGTTCCAGTATAGTGGAGTGCAGGGTCGAAACATACTCTCCCAAGCGTTCGCTCACGTGGAATATTGTAATTGATTATTTTTTACCACCCAGTACGATCGATTTCCCGTGTAGTATTTGTTTTTTCGTTGCATTTTAAGCTGTGCGCTACGACACTGTTTGCTTACGCAATTGTTACTGTAATGCGTATCGATGTGAGCACGTTTATATCCACGCTTACACTAGCACTAGCGCCATTTCCAAGTTACACATTTCATTCGGGTCACCTAGTGGCAGGCGGGGTTGGTGCGTGTGATTTGTTCGTCCCCTTAAAAATAAAGTGTTGCATTTTAAATTTTCAAACGCTTCCGATTGAAACAGGATGACAAATAAGTGAAGCAGGTTTGGTGTTCGGATAATCTGGATGAGAGATACAAAAAAATGTCCATTAAATTGAGCTCGTGAGAAGCGCACAGTGTTCAGCGGTATGTTTTCCTCTTTAACATAGAGGAGAACGTTTTTTTTTGCGTGAAATCATTTTTTATACCCCACTAAACTCATTCATTCTATTTATTTGGTGTTCCGAGCTGAGAAGAGGGTCGCGATTCGAACATGCAAACGAGCCCTGCTAGCAGTTGCAATGAATTTTCATTAGTGTCATCACGGTATCGTGCATATCCGAGAGTGGCCAGCGGCAACGTTATTGATGCGCTTGCACGACGATGTCTTGATGGTGGACACTGCATTGTTTGGCCTGGGTGGTTTGCGGTGAGCTGTTTGTGGGATGTTGGGGAACGATTGAAGTTTGATTAAAATGACATTGAATGTCCGCTTGATTATATGCATACCGTTGATGTACGCTTAAGATTTCATTCGAGTAATGAAATAGTGATGAGTAAATGTTTTATAGCGTTTATTTAATAGTAGAGACATATCAAGAGATTGCTAAGAGTTGTGTAGAAGTATTGTATAGCTGTTATCAATAAACTATTGCTGTCGTAACCAGATAACAATCAAGAATTTGAACTATAGTGTTCAATAACAATACATAGATATAGGTTATGAAATCAAAATATTTGCTGAAACTGATGCAAAAAAAAAACAAAACATCGAGATAGGAAATGGACCGGGCCGATCTGCCGAACATTTTACTCAAATATTGTATTACATAATTTTAACGAACCTTTGTTATTGACTGCATTCTAACGAGTTCGATTCCTAGAAAGTGTATGCAGAGTTTAGGTTTGTTAAATTTTTCCCAGAATTTCTCAACTCGCACCAGAATGCAGGGATGGGGAGTTTTGAAGTGCAAACCACAATATTTGATGTATTTACCACCATCTCCGGGGCATCATCGTTCAACTAAATTGGAAGCCTGTACGGCATTCGTTTGGCACTGCAAATATTTGCAGCACCGAACCCTAATCCGCACCGAATCCAATCGAAGTCAGTTTGGCCAGTACAAACAATAAGCTACCTTTGTACGGGACATTCGAGCATGAACCAAAAACTGCCAATTAGTTGGCAAATATGGAGTGTATTCCAAATAGTGTAGATACTGCGCTGCAAGGGTAAATAGAAGTAAAGGGAGAAAAAAGGGCCAAACTCACTGTTATTTCATTTCAACGTTTGATTTGTTGTTCCAGTATAGTGGAGTGCAGGGTCGAAACATACTCTCCCAAGCGTTCGCTCACGTGGAATATTGTAATTGATTATTTTTTACCACCCAGTACGATCGATTTCCCGTGTAGTATTTGTTTTTTCGTTGCATTTTAAGCTGTGCGCTACGACACTGTTTGCTTACGCAATTGTTACTGTAATGCGTATCGATGTGAGCACGTTTATATCCACGCTTGCACTAGCGCCATTTCCAAGTTACACATTTCAGTCGCGAGTAATGCGAAAGAATCTGCAAAAAAACAAAACATCGAGATAGGAAATGGACCGGGCCGATCTGCCGAACATTTTACTCAAATATTGTATTACATAATTTTAACGAACCTTTGTTATTGACTGCATTCTAACGAGTTCGATTCCTAGAAAGTGTATGCAGAGTTTAGGTTTGTTAAATTTTTCCCAGAATTTCTCAACTCGCACCAGAATGCAGGGATGGGGAGTTTTGAAGTGCAAACCACAATATTTGATGTATTTACCACCATCTCCGGGGCATCATCGTTCAACTAAATTGGAAGCCTGTACGGCATTCGTTTGGCACTGCAAATATTTGCAGCACCGAACCCTAATCCGCACCGAATCCAATCGAAGTCAGTTTGGCCAGTACAAACAATAAGCTACCTTTGTACGGGACATTCGAGCATGAACCAAAAACTGCCAATTAGTTGGCAAATATGGAGTGTATTCCAAATAGTGTAGATACTGCGCTGCAAGGGTAAATAGAAGTAAAGGGAGAAAAAAGGGCCAAACTCACTGTTATTTCATTTCAACGTTTGATTTGTTGTTCCAGTATAGTGGAGTGCAGGGTCGAAACATACTCTCCCAAGCGTTCGCTCACGTGGAATATTGTAATTGATTATTTTTTACCACCCAGTACGATCGATTTCCCGTGTAGTATTTGTTTTTTCGTTGCATTTTAAGCTGTGCGCTACGACACTGTTTGCTTACGCAATTGTTACTGTAATGCGTATCGATGTGAGCACGTTTATATCCACGCTTACACTAGCACTAGCGCCATTTCCAAGTTACACATTTCAGTCGCGAGTAATGCGAAAGAATCTGCAGAGCTATCAAAATGCAGAAAAACCCCATAACTCGCTTCTGACATTCGATTGCAAACAACCGAAAAAGCTTGGGCGTAAGGCAAAGGTGCCATATTTTGTGTACGTTTTCAATTAGTGACGGCAAATTTTGAGCGAATAATCGATCCAGTTCGGGGTTTTGTTTTTTAAACAGTGGAACCCCCCGGTACTACCTGCGTTAAGCACAATACAAACAAACAAAACTGGAACATAAATCTGGCACCCGGGTGGGGAAGAACAAAACCAGAAAAATTGTACGAAAAACAGATGACGACAGGTAAACAAATGATTTCTCCACCCATCAATAAACCCCGGACAACAAGGGTACCAGCTACTGGCGCTGTTTTGGGCTGGATGGAAAATTATGGCTCGTATTTTACCTTTTCCGTTGTGCTGCCCGTATGAACAGTACCGTACAAAACAGAATAGGCATGCATTTCCGGTAAGTTTACCTTTGCACGCCTGGCAGGATTGGGTTTTGCCCCGTTTCGACGATCTTCTCCGGGAGTTCAATCTCGTTACGGTCCTATTGGGTGCAAAGGTAAAAAGACGAATAAAAATGCAAACCCATTTCGAAGGAAATATTGGAGATTTTGGTCTTTTTCTCACCCCGTTTGGTGTTTGTTGTACGGGTGGTTTTTTTGTGTGTGACCTAGACAGTGACAAAGATCAGGAGCGTATGGGTAGGACAAGCCGTAAATAATGGAGTAATTTGAACCTGTAAAAAGTGTAGATTTTCCGTGTTTGTTCTTTGTGCTACTAGTTCCCGAGAGCATACCGATGCAAACTCGTATTGATGGTTGCTTCCATAGGTACAAATCGCGCTGGTGTTTTTCCTGTGGGACAGTGTTATGCTGTGGTTTAGCGCCATCCAACTCCATCCAAAAGCAGTAAAAACATTTGCTTAGCGTAACCTGTGTGGCATTTTCACAATAAGTTTTCACAGTCGTTCGTTTCGTTTCAAATCCAGCTTACATATCACTATTATTCCACCGTAGATTGTTAAATAACACAATACCGATAAACAAGAATCAACCAATGGTAATGGATTGGTGCAAGGGATCAACCGGTTTCTCGCATAGCCTTGTCTCGTGCGTTCTCTGTTTCATGTATATCCTTTTCGCTTTATTTCCAGATCGCCATCTCTACGACAGTTTGCCGTTCGGGGTTTTTGTGAGAAACACGCGAATTTAAAAAGGTATGTCCACGCTTCTTTCTCTCCCAACAGTTGCATAAACACCATTAGAGCCACTCGGCCCAGTCCCGCCTTAATGGCCGTTCCCTGCGGCCAAAAGAATCCAATTCCATTTGGTGTATTACATTTGGTGTGAGTTAGTCGCGTTCTCCCGCGTTCCTGTTGTTTTCACACCTGCGATCCATCTTCGGCGGAAAACGACGAAGCGCAGGAAAGTGAAAGTGATTTGAAAGGATCACGGGCAAGGCAACAAACAATCCTAAGCTTACAAAGCACAAAAGCACACATCTTCAAATCGATTTTCTCCTCCTTCCTGCGTGTGAGTGTGGAATGGGACTTGCTATAGTAAGGTACAGATCGCTACCAGGACATGCCGTTTATCGAAAATCAATTTCATCTTAAATCCATACCCATCCCTTCCCAATCAATCGCCCAGCATCGTGGGAGTTTACACAAACACACACACACACACACACACAGTATCCAGGTCGTATAAAAAGACCACACCTGCCCATAGTGGGCGAATTTTCACGTGGTTGAGTGTTCCTTCGTCTTCTTTCTATCAACATTTTTCAGTTTTTCCGGTCCCACACTCATGCCTAGTGTTCCGTTCTTTGCTACGGACGCGTGGCACATCTTCGTGGGCCCGAGTGATTTGAGAATGAGAAAAATAAGAAATAAACAACGGACAAAAAAAATGTAAATCGCCTTCCATTCGCTGGCAGGAGAAATGTCCCCAATTCGCACACCGACGATTTAGAGGGTGGAACCGTGGCTTGTTTGCCGGTCCCGATTGCCTGGGTGTAGTAGTGAGTAGTAGTGGGTCATGATGGCGTTCGTTCGAAAGGACACGAACTCGAACCGGATTGTGTACGCGGATGTGTTAGTTCAATCCTGGTCGCCGGTTTTTTTTGCCGTGCCGCTCGAAAGCCGCCCTCGAGAGGATTTGTGCGGACGGAAATCTGCCGGTTGAATACGGTTGAGAAATGAATCGGAACACATCATGCTTTTTGCATTTTTCTTTCCGCGAGCCCAGCTCTTGCTTCCCGGCCGAGATTCGATGGGTCGGATACAAAACATTTGCTCCACCACCATCGCCACTACTGTGCCAGACAGCCCGAGTCCGGTGTGATTTCGAATTTTGAAGGCTTTTGGGGCGACAAGGACGACAAATTCCCTACAAGCGCGCCGGATGATGTCGGCAACTTGCTTATAGACTGTGGCTGCTGCTTATGTTATCGAAATTTTCCGTTTTCGGTACGGCGTCCTTGACGATCGTTCTGGGAAATTCGCCCAGTGTGTCTGCGAACAAACGGGGCGAATCACTATTTTTGTTCGATAAAAATTTGGAACATACAGCAGCAGCAGCAACATCAACAGCAGAAAGCATTTCGGGAGGAACGCCGCACAGGAAAGCCTTTCTGCAAGATTGACGCTTTGTTACGCGAGAAAGTACTGACAGCTGATGACAGCAAACTGGTACGATGGTGGCGCACTGGTGGAGAAGGACAAATTGGGTCGGATACAAAACATTTGCTCCACCACCATCGCCACTACTGTGCCAGACAGCCCGAGTCCGGTGTGATTTCGAATTTTGAAGGCTTTTGGGGCGACAAGGACGACAAATTCCCTACAAGCGCGCCGGATGATGTCGGCAACTTGCTTATAGACTGTGGCTGCTGCTTATGTTATCGAAATTTTCCGTTTTCGGTACGGCGTCCTTGACGATCGTTCTGGGAAATTCGCCCAGTGTGTCTGCGAACAAACGGGGCGAATCACTATTTTTGTTCGATAAAAATTTGGAACATACAGCAGCAGCAGCAGCAGCATCAACAGCAGAAAGCATTTCGGGAGGAACGCCGCACAGGAAAGCCTTTCTGCAAGATTGACGCTTTGTTACGCGAGAAAGTACTGACAGCTGATGACAGCAAACTGGTACGATGGTGGCGCACTGGTGGAGAAGGACAAATTGATGGTGGAGCTGTGCTTATTCTTAGCCCGGGGAGAATGTGCGAAAGAGAAAGAAGCAAATGATGGAATGCTGGGAAGAAAAAGACGGGTTTTCGAGCAGAATGGTTAGATTAATCCGGTACATTCAATTTGCCTTGCCGCGAGTTTGTGCTGCAGGAGCTGACTTCTTTGGCGAGTGTTTTTCCTGGTAGGATTTGCTTAGTTTCTTTAGGCCGGTGCGCACTTCAATCTTAATTTTATTATTTATTTTTGTCTTCCTTTCATCCGACAGATTTGCTGTTATGTTGCTTCTCGTTTCAAACACACACACACACAAAAAGTGTACGTCAAACTGCGGAGCTGGAAGAAAAAGTAAATTGAACGCAAAATCGATTCATTCATACCGATAAATGTTTACCGAAGCAATGACTGATTGACTGAGGCTGTCTGTGTGTGCGTTTTTTGTTGTTGTTACTTTCCTGTTGTTTGTTCAACATCAATAAAGCACTTGGAATGCTTTCGTTTGCTGATTTTACCATTGTTTGCGTCGCTCCATGGGGTTTCAATCGTGTGACCATCTGCCCTATCCCTGGTTAGCTGGCTTTTTTTCTGTTTGTTTTCCATTGCAGCATTTGAGTAAATGTGGCGAGAAAATGCGAGTCTAGTGGTAAGATTATCTTACTAGCAGTTACTTTTATTCTTTTACGTCGTTGTAGGAGTTTTTTTTTTGGTTCCTTTTCTTTAACATTGTTTTGGTCGTTTTGCGTTGGATGTACGGTTGTATCAGAAGATCTGACGCCTCTGCGTCTCCATGCGTTTTGTAGAGTGAGTGAAAATAATGAATTAGATTTGCGTCCCACTGGCGCCAGTAGTTAAGATGTCCGGCTAGGGCGACCTAATCCCGGGGTGTGGAACTAGCGTTAATAGGTTCCCATTAATTACTTCTTCGATCGATGTTCTGCATGTAGTTGTCGTTATCGTGGACGAGGTCAGGACGTGGTTAGGACATGGGAAGATGAAAAAGGAAGATAGTTCTCTTTCTGTTCATGACACTTAAGATTTTAATCAATTGAGCGCTATGTGATAGATCATTTCTGTGACATTTTTAGATATTTTGGGTTTTAATTGGAGAAGTTTATTCTGACTATAGTAGTACTGATTAGCACCCAGAATTCTAGCGCATACCTCAAGATCTATGTAGTTATCGGTGTAGACTTTGGACTTCAGATAGGTGAAGTTTTGGTTGACTTCAGAGGTGTTTGGAGCCACCATCGTTTAGGGGTTTTCCTCGTTAATCTCCAAACCGAAAGCCGTCCTCTCGATTAGTTGCTAAGCTTCTGCTACATAGAAGAGCCTCAAATCAATGATGTCTATGTTCAGCTTGTGCCAGGATCTGGATTGACGTTTGAAAGGATTTTGAAAGGATGGTTTTCGATTTAAAAATTTTCCGAATACAAAATAACCATGGACATTTTTCCGATCAAATAGCAAACAATCGATAAAGTTTTGTTAAAAGCTATATCGTTCAAGTGTGCGACATCAATGCGAACATTTTAATTGTGGTTATAGAGTTCGTCTCTGTGCTTTACCGCGTTATGGCGTGGCCGGTGTGCTCATAAATATTACATGCATTTTCCATGAAGCGCTGCACTGTTCACCATGCGGCGTCGTAAACGGTTCAAGCTGCAATTCATAAAACTTTACACAAACATGTTCCCCGTACAGCTATCAGCGCACAGCCGATGATAGTGGAAGCCTTTTTCACCACGGCGTTGCCGCGTTGTTCTGCACTTTCACCGTTACGTGGTGGCTTTTTATTAATTCGGATAGAAATAGCTATAATTATACGAAATTTTCCGTTTTCGGTACGGCGTCCTTGACGATCGTTCTGGGAAATTCGCCCAGTGTGTCTGCGAACAAACGGGGCGAATCACTATTTTTGTTCGATAAAAATTTGGAACATACAGCAGCAGCAGCAACATCAACAGCAGAAAGCATTTCGGGAGGAACGCCGCACAGGAAAGCCTTTCTGCAAGATTGACGCTTTGTTACGCGAGAAAGTACTGACAGCTGATGACAGCAAACTGGTACGATGGTGGCGCACTGGTGGAGAAGGACAAATTGATGGTGGAGCTGTGCTTATTCTTAGCCCGGGGAGAATGTGCGAAAGAGAAAGAAGCAAATGATGGAATGCTGGGAAGAAAAAGACGGGTTTTCGAGCAGAATGGTTAGATTAATCCGGTACATTCAATTTGCCTTGCCGCGAGTTTGTGCTGCAGGAGCTGACTTCTTTGGCGAGTGTTTTTCCTGGTAGGATTTGCTTAGTTTCTTTAGGCCGGTGCGCACTTCAATCTTAATTTTATTATTTATTTTTGTCTTCCTTTCATCCAACAGATTTGCTGTTATGTTGCTTTTCGTTTCAAACACACACACACAAAAAGTGTACGTCAAACTGCGGAGCTGGAAGAAAAAGTAAATTGAACGCAAAATCGATTCATTCATACCGATAAATGTTTACCGAAGCAATGACTGATTGACTGAGGCTGTCTGTGTGTGCGTTTTTTGTTGTTGTTACTTTCCTGTTGTTTGTTCAACATCAATAAAGCACTTGGAATGCTTTCGTTTGCTGATTTTACCATTGTTTGCGTCGCTCCATGGGGTTTCAATCGTGTGACCATCTGCCCTATCCCTGGTTAGCTGGCTTTTTTTCTGTTTGTTTTCCATTGCAGCATTTGAGTAAATGTGGCGAGAAAATGCGAGTCTAGTGGTAAGATTATCTTACTAGCAGTTACTTTTATTCTTTTACGTCGTTGTAGGAGTTTTTTTTGGTTCCTTTTCTTTAACATTGTTTTGGTCGTTTTGCGTTGGATGTACGGTTGTATCAGAAGATCTGACGCCTCTGCGTCTCCATGCGTTTTGTAGAGTGAGTGAAAATAATGAATTAGATTTGCGTCCCACTGGCGCCAGTAGTTAAGATGTCCGGCTAGGGCGACCTAATCCCGGGGTGTGGAACTAGCGTTAATAGGTTCCCATTAATTACTTCTTCGATCGATGTTCTGCATGTAGTTGTCGTTATCGTGGACGAGGTCAGGACGTGGTTAGGACATGGGAAGATGAAAAAGGAAGATAGTTCTCTTTCTGTTCATGACACTTAAGATTTTAATCAATTGAGCGCTATGTGATAGATCATTTCTGTGACATTTTTAGATATTTTGGGTTTTAATTGGAGAAGTTTATTCTGACTATAGTAGTACTGATTAGCACCCAGAATTCTAGCGCATACCTCAAGATCTATGTAGTTATCGGTGTAGACTTTGGACTTCAGATAGGTGAAGTTTTGGTTGACTTCAGAGGTGTTTGGAGCCACCATCGTTTAGGGGTTTTCCTCGTTAATCTCCAAACCGAAAGCCGTCCTCTCGATTAGTTGCTAAGCTTCTGCTACATAGAAGAGCCTCAAATCAATGATGTCTATGTTCAGCTTGTGCCAGGATCTGGATTGACGTTTGAAAGGATTTTGAAAGGATGGTTTTCGATTTAAAAATTTTCCGAATACAAAATAACCATGGACATTTTTCCGATCAAATAGCAAACAATCGATAAAGTTTTGTTAAAAGCTATATCGTTCAAGTGTGCGACATCAATGCGAACATTTTAATTGTGGTTATAGAGTTCGTCTCTGTGCTTTACCGCGTTATGGCGTGGCCGGTGTGCTCATAAATATTACATGCATTTTCCATGAAGCGCTGCACTGTTCACCATGCGGCGTCGTAAACGGTTCAAGCTGCAATTCATAAAACTTTACACAAACATGTTCCCCGTACAGCTATCAGCGCACAGCCGGTGATAGTGGAAGCCTTTTTCACCACGCCGTTGCCGCGTTGTTCTGCACTTTCACCGTTACGTGGTGGCTTTTTATTAATTCGGATAGAAATAGCTATAATTATAATTTACGATGCGCCGGGCAAATCGAGACTGAAAACTTTGGAAACTGTCAAGAAGGAAGTTAGAGGAGGGACGTTGTTTTGGGACGTTAGCATGGTGGTAAATTAATAAATGCCTTTTGCTACGCTGACGTTTCGTGTCTGTTGGTGGCGAGGAAACGCCGCATACGCGATGGTTAGCTTATTCGGAAGCTAAAATCACTAGACCACCACCGATTGCTGCCGTGTGCCGTCGGTCGAACGACCGAAACACGCGCGGAGCTTGATATCTGTACACCCGAGCGCGCGTGTGGCAATGACGGAAAGAGCGCGAGCTTGTTTTGTCAATAGTTTCAGCGTGTTTCGGTGATTAAATCGTGTTTGTGTAACTTTCGCACACGGGCAATACGGCTGTGTGTGTGTCGATTTCTTTGCACCATCTTGGGTGGTGTGTTTGCGAAAAGGGAAAATAAAGTATGACTCAAAATAGGTGAAGCCAGCCACTGTTTGTGCCAAGTTACACGCAACGGTTTGTTTAAAACAAATAGCAAACAATCGATAAAGTTTTGTTAAAAGCTATATCGTTCAAGTGTGCGACATCAATGCGAACATTTTAATTGTGGTTATAGAGTTCGTCTCTGTGCTTTACCGCGTTATGGCGTGGCCGGTGTGCTCATAAATATTACATGCATTTTCCATGAAGCGCTGCACTGTTCACCATGCGGCGTCGTAAACGGTTCAAGCTGCAATTCATAAAACTTTACACAAACATGTTCCCCGTACAGCTATCAGCGCACAGCCGGTGATAGTGGAAGCCTTTTTCACCACGCCGTTGCCGCGTTGTTCTGCACTTTCACCGTTACGTGGTGGCTTTTTATTAATTCGGATAGAAATAGCTATAATTATAATTTACGATGCGCCGGGCAAATCGAGACTGAAAACTTTGGAAACTGTCAAGAAGGAAGTTAGAGGAGGGACGTTGTTTTGGGACGTTAGCATGGTGGTAAATTAATAAATGCCTTTTGCTACGCTGACGTTTCGTGTCTGTTGGTGGCGAGGAAACGCCGCATACGCGATGGTTAGCTTATTCGGAAGCTAAAATCACTAGACCACCACCGATTGCTGCCGTGTGCCGTCGGTCGAACGACCGAAACACGCGCGGAGCTTGATATCTGTACACCCGAGCGCGCGTGTGGCAATGACGGAAAGAGCGCGAGCTTGTTTTGTCAATAGTTTCAGCGTGTTTCGGTGATTAAATCGTGTTTGTGTAACTTTCGCACACGGGCAATACGGCTGTGTGTGTGTCGATTTCTTTGCACCATCTTGGGTGGTGTGTTTGCGAAAAGGGAAAATAAAGTATGACTCAAAATAGGTGAAGCCAGCCACTGTTTGTGCCAAGTTACACGCAACGGTTTGTTTAAAATCACCGTCAAAGCTTAAAAGATTGTGAGCGGGGAGTATTCTTTTTTCACCTCTAGGCTTGCTGTTCCTTGTTGTAGATTTTCCTCAGCCAAGGTACATTGGCGGCCGCATGTGTTGGTGCACTGTTGGTGGCTTCACCCCGTTGTGTGAGTGGGCAGCTTGGCCCGGCTGCTCGTTGCCTGTCTTATATTAGCTCGACGGGAGGCGAAACGCAACGTTCCGCCCTGTCTGCGGAACATTATTTTTCCCTTTGATTCAAGTTCCCTGAACGGCCTTTCGCGTGTCATCGGCGTCAAAATGAAACTACGGCCATCTTATCATGCAGAAAAGAAATTTCAAATCCAATCAAAAAGTTCTACACGAGACGGGGAACTCGAACTCGTGTCGCTCTCTAAACTCTTTCCGGCAAGGGATGGAAGCGGATGGCAATGATTAGGAGAGGGGGGGAGGGAGGCGTTATTTTTTTCCTTTGCTTTTATTTTATTAAGCAACTTTGAAGAAGAAAAGTGAAAGAAATAGGCAAATTGGATTGGAAGATTAAATAACAAGCAAACTAGGACACGTACCAGTGATGATGTTTTTAGGTAAAAGTTTGCATGTAAGTCGGGAGGAAAAAAGATGGATAACGAACATAAAGCTAGGGAAGAAAAAAGTTTATTGTTTATGAGTTAAGTTAATTTCATGCACATCTAGACCACACGTATACCATCAAACAAAATCTGCTCTTCATTGTGCTGATCTCCGTGTTGTTGAAGTGATGAGTGATAGTCATCTAAAAGTCCAAAGAGATGATCAAAAAAACCCTGTTTACAATAGTTGCTGCACTGTGTACGAAGCTTGAAGTTAGTGTCCGTAAAGGATGCCACAGAAAATGTCCACAAAAAAAGATCCGGTCAAGAATGTTTGCAGAGCCACGGTATAATAGCAGCACTTATTTGAGCTTTCTTTGTTGTGTTAATGCAAGCACGACAACAATGACTGACGAGTGCATGATAATCGGAAAAATAAGTCATCAGCAACAGTCGTCCGCGAGCCACAAGGGTAAGTGAGCCGTTGTCTATCCGCCTCTCATCCATCCATGTCGCAAGCCACCGGGTGAGCGCGGTTCCGGCTTAATAGCGTAGGCGGGTTGTGCTGTCATTTTTCGCTACGTTTACCTACTACAAAGAACATCCCTTTTCTAACTTGTCCTTCGAAAAAAAAAAATAAAGAAACGAAGCGACATGAACGCTGGTGTCAACACCTTCATCCGGTGGTACGATCCGGGCACATTCCTTCCCAGGTTACAGGCCTCAGGATCGACGATGTATAAAAATAAAGTCATGCCTGGATCGTTAATTTTGTCGGCGCTCCTTCCGGAATTTACGGTCAATTTATGGTTTGCAGCGGCCGGTAAGGGAGCAGGGCATCATAGGAGGTACGGAAAGGCTGTCTCCAAGCGGGCCGGAAAGTCGCGAGGACAATGTTGTGTCGCCGCGTTTCTACTACGATGTTTTTTTTGCGAACGAAGCAAGGTTGTGAGCCACGAGACAGGGCAACAGAAACGGCGGAAGCACTTCAACGGAGGAAACTAGGTGAATTTCAGGTGAAGAAGAAATGTAGAAACCGACCCGAAGGTGTCCATGTTATCAGCAATAATAAAACTGGTTATCTGCGAGCACCCTAGAAACGGAAGGGTGTGAAGAGACGCCATCTTGACAGTGGGCCACCAGCGGGACGGAAATGTTGACGACGCGCGTACGTACGTCAGCAATAAACCGCCTCCGGATGCCTTTATATTATCCTTCCGGGCGCATCCAGGACGTGTGCTGGTGGCAGTGCTGTTTGTTTATTTTCGCTGTGCCGTTTTATTTTGCTGTTTTGTCGGTTTCACCCGAGACGTCGAAGGTTTAACGCGCCGATAGCTTGTGGATTGATTACCGAACCAGGCGCTTTGAAGCCATGTTTGTGTCCAAGTTGAAGACGTACGCCGAGATAGCTTTCGTGTGTTTTGTTGCCGAACGCTTACGAGCAGCGAGTGCGTCACTATTGGATAAAGTTTCGTTCCGTGTAACGATTACGGTGCCTGAAGCATTTTTGGACGATTAGGTGCGTAACGTGGGGCTTAATATTTTTCGATAACAACCGGATGGGAAGCACACGTGCCTACAGCTCTCCAGCCATCCAGCGCAGGTTGCTGGAGCTCCTTACGTACACTTATTGATGACAGCGAGCTTGATTGCGGAGGTAATTTTCTTGTAAACGCCCTCCGTGGCGACTAATCTACGAAAAGCGTTTTTCTATCTATCTGTAAGCGTTGTTTGTGCGCGCCGTGTCGATAAAAGCGTTTACGGGCGGTATGGTTGCTCATGCCCGTAGGCTAAATTTAGCTGCACGTGAAGAAAAATGTCCAGAACAACGAAAACCGGAACCAGTGTGTGAGTTTATCTATGTTGACACAGTTGTGACAAGCTGCCCGTAGGTGCACCCTGATAAGAATGCACTCGATTCAATTCGAATCGTTCGAAGCGCTTGAGTGTAGACTGTGCGACCGTGCGTATCTGTTTTATTGTATCGATAATAGACGGACCAATGGGCGATAAAGAGCTATTGCTCAATGTTTGTTCTGTGGCTGGTTGCGATCGCAACGGGAAGGTGACAAAATGAAACGGGCCTCTTTGCTGTCAGTTTGAAAGATCGTCTGATAAGAAAGCTCTCAGCTGGATGGGTTTGAAATGTTGCCTGAGGAAACACTCGTTCATCGAACCATTGATGGCTTTGAAATGAACGTAAGAAGTTAGAATACTGATAGCTTAAGTCGATTCTTATGAAACATTGAAGCAATCGTACGTAATAACGTAATAAGAGAAGAATTGTGTAATTTTCTCAAAAATATCTGATCCTCAAATCAATAGATAGTGTTGGTACATAAGGTTGAAAATAACAAAAATCTAGCTTCATAGACATAGGTCATACATAGACCTCATTCGAAGCGATATTCTCAAATAAATATCGTGAAGATAGCTTGTTTATGTACATCCTTGCTTTGATCATGTTAATGCACAACCATAGAACACGCTTCAATCTGAATGCTTGATGCTTAAACCCGCATAATTGAATCAAACAATCCTGTGCATCACTTGGAAAACTGTGCCGATCGTAGTTTTGTTTGTTGTCTTTTCTAATTACCGAACCATGTACAGGAGTAAACAGAGTTCCTACAAAGTCACTGCTTCGGACACGTAGATTTATGCGGTCAGATTCTAACAAATCAACTCATTTCCTGCTGTGCTGTGGGTCCCTGCCGGACAGCAATATTTACCACCGTGTGGTTGCGTATTTATGGTGCTTTACTGTTGTTTGTAATGTCATCTACCCATCCTGTTCCATCAATATTCCATAAGGAAAGCTATACACCAACGGGTACGCTAGAGTGGGGCACACTACACCCACACAGCATTGGTACGATAAATCATGCCCATGCCCGAACATACGTACGTACCGTCCGAGAGAGAGAAGTGCACCAGTAAACGTTAATTTCCGAGCTTTCTTCATATTTTATGCTAACGTCCAGCGAACGGTCATACCGAGGTGGAGAGAGTGCGAGGAATTCCGGTGGGGAGACTGTAGGAAGGGACGGATCAACAAAGTTACACACCGGACACCAAAGCACGTGAACGCAAAATACAATCTGTGGCAAAAGTCTGCCGGTGGGGTGGTATTGCAGTGATGATGATGATGGAATAAGAAGCACGAAACACATCATTCAGAAATTCTAATTTCAACTAGTAGTGCAGCAAAAAAAAATCAGACGAAGAACCAACCATACCACCGGGCTACGTACCGGTAGTAGTGGTGTGTGCTGCACATTCGGGTGTGCATTTATGCATGAGTGAATAAATAAAAGCTGTTGCCCTGGTCGTGGATTTCCGAGTGCTTCCTGCACCGATGCAAACCATTCAACCGGACAGTTTTGCCAGAAATCGAGCATCAACGCAGCAACGGGGGGAAAACGCTGGCAGTCGACGGTTTGGGACCGTCGGTAAGCAAGGATAATTTATTATGCTCCACTTTAAGCCACGTTCAACGCCACGAAGCGAACGGTGAAACTAACCACAAAAGGCCGAACCACCACCCCGCAGCATGTGTGTGTGTGTTTGGAAGAGAAGGAGAGAGCTAGCTAGATGGAATAAGGATGCAAGTTTGCAGGGTTGCACGTTTGCCGCACGCCGTGTTGATTGCATGCATAAATTGAATATTACTACCACCGGAAGGACCCCCCGCTTTTTTACTTGGGTGCTGGAACTGAGTTCTGCATTGCACGTGTGTGTGTCTGTGTGTTGTAAAGCAGCTTTATTTCCCCGTTTTTCTGATCTGCTTCTTGAGTGAATATTTCTTCCAAGTAGCTTTACCACGCAGAAGTACCTCGTTAGGGTACCAGCGAACGCTGTAGTAGTATCAAAAAATGGATGGCAGTGCATTCATCTTCACGGGCTCAGGAAAGATGGGTGGCACAGTTTTCCTGCTATATGTATATCCTTCGCATCACTTCATCTAGGATTTTTTTTTTCTCCACCCACTTCGTAATTTCATCATTTCCTTGGGTAATGTCACGGGTGTAATCCTTCGATGGTGGAGCGAGAAGATTGAATGAAGTGTTTCTGAAAGCTGCTTTCCTTATTCCGCTTCCATTGTTTTCTCGTGCTACGTTTCGGTCGTGCGTTGTATATGGTCACAAATAAACTACACTAACTCAAATAGCGAAAACCGTCCACAAGTACATCGACTCGCACACGCACACACTTGAAAGCAGCCGGCTCAAACAGGCTTCTAGGACGAGGCTCACAACGAAAATGGGAGCGAATGGAGAAACTTTTGCGCCCTGTGGGTTCCGCAATGCAGTAGAAAATGTTTGCCACACCAAGCAACGTTACTGCTCGTTAAGGGGTCGAGTTTATCTACATCGAGCGCCGGTTTGGGTGGACTAGAGCGAATTGTGCCGAGATCATCATGCTCAAACGCTGTCGTCAGCAGCGGATTCGGTTTTGGTGGGTACGAGCGGCACTCGCCTCTCCAGAAAAATGTAACGAACGATTCCAAATCCAATCGGGCATGTCGGACGTATTTTTGGTGCGGCTGATTAACGCACCTACCAAACCAATGTGTGCACCAATCGACTAAAAGCGAAACGCCAGGATCATACGTTTGGGTGTGAGCTTATCAATCGTTTGCTTTCGTGCTGGTACTATTCTTCTGTTGCAGCGTACAAAAACGCTCACCGGACTGTACTTTGCCGTTTTCACCTGCGGGTGATAATACCATTTCGGCTGGCACTGTGTCCATACGATCACGGTTCCTGAGCGTCCAATTTTAATTCCTAACACTCTCTTACTAGCATGGTCTATTCGACTTCTATTAGAGATCGCTCGCAGCAGTGTACGTTGTTCATCATCTGTTCGATGCATGGGCCGGTAAGAACCTAGTGCTCTCTCCTGTGTAATTCACCGTCCTCAGGGTTGGTTCGTTATTCACCGTGCTTCGGCAGGAACCGGTGCACCGGTGTTGGCCAGTATGATTTTACACGTCCCGGTTCGGGGCAGCAGTAATGGGCAGCACAACGTAGCAGTTCTGCTACCGAAGGTGATTTATGATGAGTAGCAGTAGGCACGATGCCCCGCGGAGTGGATTGTAAAGCTGAAACTGAACCTCCCACACACGCTGACTTTCGGTCGGTTCTGCCACGGTGCGATGGATGGAACGAAGATGGAAGCTCTATTTGACTGCCGGCAAGAATCGTGTGTTGCCACCGTGTGCAACACACGATGGAGTTGGGAATTTGGCACAGGTGTGCTGTAAAGAGGCTGCTACAAACATAACAGTTGCTGCTGGGCACAGAAGGTGGGACGTGCCTCGGCTTAAGGTTGCTGTGGTCGGTGGTTACACAAGGTTCGTTCTGCGCCTAGGCAGCGGAATTTTATTACAACAAAAAACACTATTAGTTTAAAGTATGAAGCGAAGGTGAATGTGAATTGAAGATTTTCCAGTAATAAATGTCACGGTAATAAAAGTTTAATAAACATTATTAAACATTCTCGCAGTTGTACCGTTCCTTAATTAAGCATTTATTACGGATTTCAAAGTTACGGTGTAGCGACAAAGGCACAGCACCGACTGACGCCATTCTGCCGGCGCCAAGTTACCGCAAATGTCTTTCGATTTTTTGCACTCGCATCAAATTACATTTCATCGGCACGTTAAAGGTACTGGGAACGACCGTATTTAGTATACCAGTACAGTTGAAACTCCCTGATTGTGGTTTCCGTTAATCAGTTGTGGTAAACGCATGCCAATGGATCAAACATGGAAGCTGAACGGTGCAAAAAGGTTGTAAACAATGATGTGCTTCGCTGTGCGTCGTATAGCAACGACCATGCGTTGAATTTAATCATTGAATTTAATTTCACCGAACATTTTTCTATGCACTAAGATTAACTATTGGAAAGCGACAGGCAAACATCGATTCTTCCGAATCGACCACACAACTTGCTTTCCACGAACTGACATAATTCCAAACCGAACATCAAAAGGGATAAATACGTGTACAGCTACGCCACATAATAGTGAAGGTGGGATTACTTGCGCATATGTCCGGTCCAGCACACGACATGCATACCTTAATGACCGAAAGTTGTATCCATTCTCTAAATCCCAAAGTAATGTTTATCCTTTCCCAGAAACAGGAGGTGGCAGTAAACAAATGCCCCGTTTCCAACAGCGAAAACACGAACGGAAACTAATTTTGATGCAACCGAAAAAGGAAAACGACGCCTGGTGGTGGACAGATTAGTTGTGCCGGTGCCGGTGAAATTACCTTCGGGAAAGCTTTCAATGGGTTTGCTGGTGATGGTGGTGGACGCATCCACTAGCGCTACCCGCAATTCCCATTGATCTTGGGGTGTTGCGTGTGCAATGCGTGTGTAAGCTGTGGGAAATTTCCATTAATAGCATTGATGCGTTCTGCTGCCATTTACCGCGACAGCGTTACCTTGTTGAGGTTTGCCTGGGGGTTGCTTTTTGTTGTCGTATGCCGATTGAAACAGTCTGGCCGTAGAGTGTGGTGCCGGTTTTGCAACGTTAAACTTTGATAGTACCTTTGGATGGTGTACATCGGTACGGTGCGACTATTCAAGGTTTGACCGTATTTAGTTGGTTTTTCGTTTTTGCCCGTATCCTTATACGCTATGCACTATGTATAAACCCTTCGATGTGCCTGCAGGTCTTTCAGAAAATAGTTTTAATCTATTTGTATCACATGAACAGTGCAAGGAAAAGTTGCGAAAAACATTAGGTTTCAACTGAAAATGATTTTTTTTTTAAAGATTTTAAAAATTCTCTCCACGCAAAAAAGCTTGCTCTACACGCTAAGAGTTAATGCCGTTTTCTGCGATCCATGTGTGAATCACCAGGATGACCTTCAGTGGTACCTGTAAAACGGCCGTTTATGTTTACCAGCAATTGCATTACGACAAGCTTTCTGCTTCTCTTTTTTTCTGTCGTTTGTTGCTCACGCGCGCTCAAACTACGCACAGTTTACTTTGCTGGCCTTCACTTGGCGGCGGCATGGATGGCCAGCTCACCGCCAGGTCTGCATGCACCTGACCGCATCGAGCAGTTTCGCACTGCTATGCACCGCGCTGCATATGGTTAGTACGTTTTTTTGTTTGTGTGCGTACACACGGCACCGTACCTGACGCCGCATGTTGGACCGGATCTGCAGCATTAATGCGATAAAACACCCCAGCTACCACGCACCAGGAACTCGGCGAGCATGCAAAGCTTGGTGTGGACGATTTTCCATCTCAATTTTTCTTTTAGGTCGTATGCATATCTCGTTCGTATTATTCACCCTTGTTGTGCAGTGTGTGTGTGTGTGTGAGAGAACATCGGGAGAAAATATTTTTCCCATCAACCGGTGATAAATGTGTGCTTTAGAGTGAGAACAGAATGGGGCGTACATGGCTGAAATGCACGGCATCATCGTTTCCGATTTATCCTTCGATTTATGTGTCAAGGCAATAATCTATGAGTCATTTTCATGCCACGCAGTCGGTGTTTTTTTTCGTCTTCTGTGTTTCAATTTGATTGCTAGCGAGCACTTTGCGATATTGGCGAGTGTAATGCGACTTGTGCGTTAAATCGCTTCACAGCATGGTTGGACATACGTTAGTGAGAAGTAAATAAAAGCATTAATATCTGGACACCGCACATAAAGTAGATCATGGATTGATAGGATTTTGCTGGAATTAACACAGTTTTTGCACAATTTTTAAAATGATCTCACTGCAGTTGTGTCGATCGATCGGTGCAACTTGAATCGTATTATCAATTTTTGATAAATTAATCTCAACTATTTTTTGTATGTGCGTCCTCAGGAACTTCAAATTTTGATCCGATTTTACGTTCAGCATATTTGTTGAGCTAATTCCTTTTCATTCGCAGTTCCCATACGTGTGGCGGTTTATTGTGGCCTTTGTTGTACACTTGTTTGTGTTGTTGCTCCGAATCTTATAGGATCTCTGCACAAACAACGGTTTGAACGGTCTATATGACTCCTCTCTATACAAGACCTACTAACGATCAAGGACACCGTTTGCAATATCTAGTTAATCTGCAGTCTAACAACCCGCTTACCAGCTGAGCTACAAACAGAGGCTTCCTTCTGCACGATGGAAGCTATCGTTTGCCTGTCCCAAAAAGGGTTCCAATCTCGACGTCCTGAGAGTTGCAGCTTTTTTGTGTGTGTGTGTGTGTGGTGTGTTGGTTCGTCGTACACACGTCGCGAGGGACTGACACAGCATGGCTAAAAACATTGTTTTATTGGACCTTTATCCACCTTTCTCCCTACGGTTGCGAGGGTAGATGCATGCAGTAAGAGCAGAGATTACTCCACTACATCCGTGTTCGCGAGTGCGAGCAGTTGATCATTTTTCTTCCACTAAATTGCGCATCGGTATTGGCACGTTGGCAATGTGAAAAGGAACAAACAGAACCACGAAAGATTCCGGAGGTTCGCCGTATGTAAATGTAGTTGGGTCGTCGTATCGTACTCGCGGCTCTGGCAAAAAAAGAGGTACGACGTGAGCGATGAAGATAGCAACTGTTTCTAGCTTTTATTTCGCTTCTCGTACCTAACACGGTTACCACACGGCACTGTTTTTCGATATAAAACGTGCTTCAATGCTTTCGCGTGAGTGCCGCACCAAAACGCACGCCAACACATGGGGAGCGTGTCAAACCGCGGCTAAATCTAAACAATATGTTGCATAATCTCTTTCTCTCCCTCGCGTAACGTATTCCGATGTGTAAGGGTTCCGCTACGGCGCAAGGTTCTGCAATTCTTCCCTATCGGGGCAGGTAAAGCCTGGAAGATAAACCCACCAAGGAGGACTCGGGATATATGGAGTGTTGGTTATATTTTATGGCTTCGCTGCTACTGCTTTTGTACGCGGTCGTTGTGGAGCATGAGATTCTGATGGAAAACGGTTTCCATTTCGAAGCCAGCGGATTGGTGCGAGACGCACGCGAAGCAAAAACAAAAACACAACGACAAAAGGATGCAAATCCCCCAACTTCCAAATAAACGTTGGGTGCACCGGAAAAGCGAGAATCTTGAAGCAAGCGTGCTCCGAAAGGGGTTGGGAAATGATATTATTATTATGTCCCTCTCTCTTTCTCTCTCTCTCTCCCCCCACCTTCGCAACGTCGTGTACAAACAGCACCCAAAAACTTCCTGTATATGATGTCCGTGCAACTCGCACGCGGCACCTCGATGGTTATGTTGTATGCAAATATATGCCAACAGTGGAACCAGCCGGGTTGCTGCAAAGCAGGAAAACTGCGGTCCGCTAGCACAGCATACATACATACTGTATTTTATAGTGTGTATGTGTGTGATTGTGCATTGTGTTAGTAGATCGCGAACGCGCTGGGGTCCGGTGAGGATTTTCCTAGAATGCCATAATCGTTATCGGGATAAAATAATTTCTATCTTAGTTGTACGTGTGTTTTGTGTGTGTGTGTGTGTGTGTGTGTGTGTGTGTGTGTGTGTGTATGTGTGTGTTTGTGCGAGAGTAAATGTACGCTAAAAGTACTCGGGTAAAAGGGTTCGGGGCAACCATGTTGTGTGAGTTGTTGATATCTTTGGGAGATCACGAATGGCTTTTCCGGCATGGGCTTAAGGGATATTCCCTGGGCTTGTACGTGGCTGTGTATGTGTGTGTGTGTGTTTGTGTGCGCCTCGGGACGGGGGGAGGGGCTTTTGTGTGTTTTGGCACAAGTGCAAGAAAAATTCAATTTTCCTGATGGCTTCCTCGATGGCAACTTTGGCAAATAATTGATGGGTTTGCACTGGATGCATATTTTGTCCGATTATCAGACCGGCAAAATAAACAGCATTTGTTGAGTGGATGTGTGTTTATATGTTTTGTTGGCGCGTTTTTTTTCTTGTTTGTTATTATTTTCAACTGCAGACATAAAGTTCCAGTGAATCGACGGAAAGTTTGCTAGTTTTACTGGCAAATATAATTTTGGCACAATTTTGCACAACTATTTCATGCATTTACAGAGCTTTTGTAACTGTTTGAATGCAACTAACTATTTTATTTTATAGCGGTTGTAATCCGTGTATAACATCAAAGGAGAAAAAGACGAAAATTTTAACTTCTGTATTAATTTTTGATAAATTATTTGAAGTTCTATTTTACATATAATTCTTAAAAATAGTTAACTTATCTCTAGTAATTTAGTTATTGAAGAATTTTCTCAACATTGTACGATTCAGTTCAGGGTTAAAACTGTTGCAAGCCATCCAAATTAGATTTTACTCAACTTAAGATTCTTGCTCGAAAAAGACTCGATAAAATTCAAAACCACTCAACGAAAGTATCGATCTGCTGTAATCCTCAGCGAGTGTCTCAACTTAAGAAGGAACTGTGAAGCGTTTTTCATGTCAATTAAAAACGGCTTACACTGTTTAACTGGCAATTAATGATTCTGTCTGCCTAGCAATTAATTTACGCTCATTTGCCGCTGGTCGATTAAGCGGCGTAATTGGCTTCACCACCAACGCAGTTAGTTTACCGTGCGATAACTTCCGTGTTGACACATACCCACCACCGGAGATGCCTGTTCCTGGTTCCGTTTTCGCCCGTCGGGAGTGGCACCAGACGGAAGCGAGCGGGTTGATATGTTTGTTGACTGTCTCCGTCGTCAGCACATCATAAATATTCCGACACACCGATGCATTCTTCGTGCGCTTACTCTCTCCCGTAAGACCGGCACCGATACTCTCAGCCAACTGGGGAATGAAATGTAAATTGAAACTGTCGCTTGTGGCAGAGCGTGTATGTCTTCCATACTTCGGCTGCCTAGTGTCGGGATGCTTGGGAAGGATGTGCCACTAACGAGACGGGACAATACAATTCGGTGCGCTGCACCGGAATGCAATGAGCTGGCAGTGCATTATGCTGGTGGTTGTATAATAGTGTGATGTGGATGTGTGTACTCTTGAGGTGACATAATCATCCGGGAGGCGTATCATCGGGATGAAGATGTTAAAATAACTTACATTTGCATCCTGTAAAGAAGGCACAAGCAAAGGAGCACGATGCAGCGATTGTTTGTTGAGTTGAAATCTGAAGTGCGTTCTGTGCACGAGCGATGAGCTGCTAGTGACGGCAGTGATTTTCTTGCGTTCATTGTCGTTTTGCCCGAATTCTTCGGTTGATTTTAATTACGAGATACACTGATGAAAGCGTACGATAGCACACACTCGATGAGGTTATCATTTCCACGCTCATTGTATGTGACGACTAATGTCTAAAGCATGCTTAAGAAGCCAAAGTGTTGCAGTTGAAAGATCGCTCGGCTTGGTAGAAGAATAGAGCGTCCTCCATTCTTCAAGCCTTTTCATACACGCGCTGAAGTTCAAATAAAAATATTACACAAAAGCGACCGCAAATTACTACTACTGGTAGTACAGTATGGTGCGCAATGAGCTACAGTGGGCGCATAGACGAAGCTTTTCGAACTCATTAAATCCCTCTACAACCAGCGACTTGAAGATGGACAGCAAGGAGCGTATAATAACCCCGGTCAGTATGACGAATGCAATGACGAAACCAATTAAAAACCCGGGAGCGTATGAAGCACACGCAAACAGCATGAAACTCCAACAAAGAAGTTAGATTGAAATAGAAAAACAAACTAACCACGGTCGTAAAAACCGGACCCTAATGGCAAGCTCACGCAAAGGCGCACACGGAGGCTCCGTAAATAAGGCTGCTTTGTAAATCCCGTAAATGAACCGGTGAATAATGGAACTGTGTGTGTGTGTGTTGCAAATGGACCTCCGTTCCACACTTGGTGCCGGTAGTGGCCGGGCGTCCGGCGTTCCTGGAAGCAAGCTGTCGCATTTTGGAGCAATTGAAAGCCATCCCGCCGGAAAGCCGGCCCAGGATATGGATGGTGTGTTGCCAAATAGGTGAAGGAAGCTGCCGGTGTGCTGCTCGTCTCCTGGACCCGGCTCCAGGCGAACACGAAAGCGATTGCTAGAAGCGGTTGTTACACACGGTCAGAACAAGACCGGAAGACGCTTTGAAATGATGCACTAATTGAAGCAGTGCTTGCAGTGTAACGTGTATACGCTAGAATATGAAGCTTATACACCGCCCTGGTCACTGCCCGGTTCTATTCATCGAGCCGGGTGCGTTATCCAGCTGGGTAATGGATGGCCGGAGCATGGCAACCGGAGACGATCGTTTGCGGTTGGTCCGAGTTGTTTGGCTTTAAATTCCGGTGCATAAATCTTTACGAGAACTCACATCATAAATATTCCGACACACCGATGCATTCTTCGTGCGCTTACTCTCTCCCGTAAGACCGGCACCGATACTCTCAGCCAACTGGGGAATGAAATGTAAATTGAAACTGTCGCTTGTGGCAGAGCGTGTATGTCTTCCATACTTCGGCTGCCTAGTGTCGGGATGCTTGGGAAGGATGTGCCACTAACGAGACGGGACAATACAATTCGGTGCGCTGCACCGGAATGCAATGAGCTGGCAGTGCATTATGCTGGTGGTTGTATAATAGTGTGATGTGGATGTGTGTACTCTTGAGGTGACATAATCATCCGGGAGGCGTATCATCGGGATGAAGATGTTAAAATAACTTACATTTGCATCCTGTAAAGAAGGCACAAGCAAAGGAGCACGATGCAGCGATTGTTTGTTGAGTTGAAATCTGAAGTGCGTTCTGTGCACGAGCGATGAGCTGCTAGTGACGGCAGTGATTTTCTTGCGTTCATTGTCGTTTTGCCCGAATTCTTCGGTTGATTTTAATTACGAGATACACTGATGAAAGCGTACGATAGCACACACTCGATGAGGTTATCATTTCCACGCTCATTGTATGTGACGACTAATGTCTAAAGCATGCTTAAGAAGCCAAAGTGTTGCAGTTGAAAGATCGCTCGGCTTGGTAGAAGAATAGAGCGTCCTCCATTCTTCAAGCCTTTTCATACACGCGCTGAAGTTCAAATAAAAATATTACACAAAAGCGACCGCAAATTACTACTACTGGTAGTACAGTATGGTGCGCAATGAGCTACAGTGGGCGCATAGACGAAGCTTTTCGAACTCATTAAATCCCTCTACAACCAGCGACTTGAAGATGGACAGCAAGGAGCGTATAATAACCCCGGTCAGTATGACGAATGCAATGACGAAACCAATTAAAAACCCGGGAGCGTATGAAGCACACGCAAACAGCATGAAACTCCAACAAAGAAGTTAGATTGAAATAGAAAAACAAACTAACCACGGTCGTAAAAACCGGACCCTAATGGCAAGCTCACGCAAAGGCGCACACGGAGGCTCCGTAAATAAGGCTGCTTTGTAAATCCCGTAAATGAACCGGTGAATAATGGAACTGTGTGTGTGTTGCAAATGGACCTCCGTTCCACACTTGGTACCGGTAGTGGCCGGGCGTCCGGCGTTCCTGGAAGCAAGCTGTCGCATTTTGGAGCAATTGAAAGCCATCCCGCCGGAAAGCCGGCCCAGGATATGGATGGTGTGTTGCCAAATAGGTGAAGGAAGCTGCCGGTGTGCTGCTCGTCTCCTGGATCCGTCTCCAGGCGAACACGAAAGCGATTGCTGGAAGCGGTTGTTACACACGGTCAGAACAAGACCGGAAGACGCTTTGAAATGATGCACTAATTGAAGCAGTGCTTGCAGTGTAACGTGTATACGCTAGAATATGAAGCTTATACACCGCCCTGGTCACCGCCCGGTCCTATTCATCGAGCCGGGTGCGTTATCCAGCTGGGTAATGGATGGCCGGAGCATGGCAACCGGAGACGATCGTTTGCGGTTGGTCCGAGTTGTTTGGCTTTAAATTCCGGTGCATAAATCTTTACGAAAACTCTAATCACAGGCCGCGCCTCGTCCCGCCCGCCCCGTACCGTTTGGATTATTTTCCCTTCGGCTTTGGACTTTGATTCAGATAAACAAACGCTTGGACGTGCTGTTTGGGTTGTCTTGCTTCTTCGTAAATCAACATACAGCTCCGAAACTGGGCAACCGCTATAAAGTCACACTCGCCTTCAGCCGCTTGAAATGAACTCCCGGTACAGTGCAGTCGGTTTATTCGGGTTTATTTATTTATGGTATTAGACTTAAAGATTATATTTCCATTATTCACGGCGCAAAGGCCATCTTTCTTTTACGAAGCGGTGTGTATTGCTTAAACCATTCCGTACAATTTCCGTTGCTCCGTTGGAGGTTTTATGCATGCGAAGGTCACTCTGCGTGGAGTTTGATGTGCATTTGGTTGTGCAATATTTATGAACTGTTCAGTTGCATCGGCCCGTACCGAGTCGGATCGCAAGTGCCAATTAAAAAGAAGAAACACAAACACAGGAAGATTCACTAGAATTTTGTTTATATTTATTTTTTTTCACAACAAACCACATCCATGACAGTGCAGTGATTACGCTGTCCGCTAGAGTGCGTTCAATAATTGTACCGTAAATAATGCACTTAAACGAGGGTGCACACATCGGTCACGGTGAGCAATAAATCTTTTGATGCGAACGCAACAGGAGCACCATTAATTAGGCGTGCACCCGTGTTGGTTTCGGGTTGGCTTTGTGTGACGCCCGGATGGGAAGATGTGAGAAGAGCGGTTGCAGCCTGA
>KZ061845.1:173154-183769 GCA_002091835.1 Anopheles maculatus
AAGCTATCGTTTGCCTGTCCCAAAAAGGGTTCCAATCTCGACGTCCTGAGAGTTGCAGCTTTTTTGTGTGTGTGTGTGTGGTGTGTTGGTTCGTCGTACACACGTCGCGAGGGACTGACACAGCATGGCTAAAAACATTGTTTTATTGGACCTTTATCCACCTTTCTCCCTACGGTTGCGAGGGTAGATGCATGCAGTAAGAGCAGAGATTACTCCACTACATCCGTGTTCGCGAGTGCGAGCAGTTGATCATTTTTCTTCCACTAAATTGCGCATCGGTATTGGCACGTTGGCAATGTGAAAAGGAACAAACAGAACCACGAAAGATTCCGGAGGTTCGCCGTATGTAAATGTAGTTGGGTCGTCGTATCGTACTCGTGGCTCTGGCAAAAAAAAAGAGGTACGACGTGAGCGATGAAGATAGCAACTGTTTCTAGCTTTTATTTCGCTTCTCGTACCTAACACGGTTACCACACTGCACTGTTTTTCGATATAAAACGTGCTTCAATGCTTTCGCGTGAGTGCCGCACCAAAACGCACGCCAACACATGGGGAGCGTGTCAAACCGCGGCTAAATCTAAACAATATGTTGCATAATCTCTTTCTCTCCCTCGCGTAACGTATTCCAATGTGTAAGGGTTCCGCTACGGCGCAAGGTTCTGCAATTCTTCCCTATCGGGGCAGGTAAAGCCTGGAAGATAAACCCACCAAGGAGGACTCGGGATATATGGAGTGTTGGTTATATTTTATGACTTCGCTGCTACTGCTTTTGTACGCGGTCGTTGTGGAGCATGGGATTCTGATGGAAAACGGTTTCCATTTCGAACCCAGCGGATTGGTGCGAGACGCACGCGAAGCAAAAACAAAAACACAACGACAAAAGGATGCAAATCCCCCAACTTACAAATAAACGTTGGGTGCACCGGAAAAGCGAGAATCTTGAAGCAAGCGTGCTCCGAAAGGGGTTGGGAAATGATATTATTATTATGTCCCTCTCTCTTTCTCTCTCTCTCTCCCCCCACCTTCGCAACGTCGTGTACAAACAGCACCCAAAAACTTCCTGTATATGATGTCCGTGCAACTCGCACGCGGCACCTCGATGGTTATGTTGTATGCAAATATATGCCAACAGTGGAACCAGCCGGGTTGCTGCAAAGCAGGAAAACTGCGGTCCGCTAGCACAGCATACATACATACTGTATTTTATAGTGTGTATGTGTGTGCTTGTGCATTGTGTTAGTAGATCGCGAACGCGCTGGGGTCCGGTGAGGATTTTCCTAGAATGCCATAATCGTTATCGGGATAAAATAATTTCTATCTTAGTTGTACGTGTGTTTTGTGTGTGTGTGTATGTGTGTGTTTGTGCGAGAGTAAATGTACGCTAAAAGTACTCGGGTAAAAGGGTTCGGGGCAACCATGTTGTGTGAGTTGTTGATATCTTTGGGAGATCACGAATGGCTTTTCCGGCATGGGCTTAAGGGATATTCCCTGGGCTTGTACGTGGCTGTGTATGTGTGTGTGTGTGTTTGTGTGCGCCTCGGGACGGGGGGAGGGGCTTTTGTGTGTTTTGGCACAAGTGCAAGAAAAATTCAATTTTCCTGATGGCTTCCTCGATGGCAACTTTGGCAAATAATTGATGGGTTTGCACTGGATGCATATTTTGTCCGATTATCAGACCGGCAAAATAAACAGCATTTGTTGAGTGGATGTGTGTTTATATGTTTTGTTGGCGCGTTTTTTTCTTGTTTGTTATTATTTTTAACTGCAGACATAACGTTCCCGTGAATCGACGGGAAGTTTGTTAGTTTTACTGGCAAATATAATTTTGGCACAATTTTGCACAACTATTTCATGCATTTACAGAGCTTTTATAACTGTTTTAATGCAACTAACTATTTTATTTTATAGCGGTTGTAATCCGTGTATAACATCAAAGGAGAAAAAGACGAAAATTTTAACTTCTGTATTAATTTTTGATAAATTATTTGAAGTTCTATTTTACATATAATTCTTAAAAATAGTTAACTTATCTCTAGTAATTTAGTTATTGAAGAATTTTCTCAACATTGTACGATTCAGTTCAGGGTTAAAACTGTTGCAAGCCATCCAAATTAGATTTTACTCAACTTAAGATTCTTGCTCGAAAAAGACTCGATAAAATTCAAAACCACTCAACGAAAGTATCGATCTGCTGTAATCCTCAGCGAGTGTCTCAACTTAAGAAGGAACTGTGAAGCGTTTTTCATGTCAATTAAAAACGGCTTACACTGTTTAACTGGCAATTAATGATTCTGTCTGCCTAGCAATTAATTTACGCTCATTTGCCGCTGGTCGATTAAGCGGCGTAATTGGCTTCACCACCAACGCAGTTAGTTTACCGTGCGATAACTTCCGTGTTGACACATACCCACCACCGGAGATGCCTGTTCCTGGTTCCGTTTTCGCCCGTCGAGAGCGGCACCAGACGGAAGCGAGCGGGTTGATATGTTTGTTGACTGTCTCCGTCGTCAGCACATCATAAATATTCCGACACACCGATGCATTCTTCGTGCGCTTACTCTCTCCCGTAAGACCGGCACCGATACTCTCAGCCAACTGGGGAATGAAATGTAAATTGAAACTGTCGCTTGTGGCAGAGCGTGTATGTCTTCCATACTTCGGCTGCCTAGTGTCGGGATGCTTGGGAAGGATGTGCCACTAACGAGACGGGACAATACAATTCGGTGCGCTGCACCGGAACGCAATGAGCTGGAAGTGCATTATGCTGGTAGTTGTATAATAGTGTGATGTGGATGTGTGTACTCTTGAGGTGACATAATCATCCGGGAGGCGTATCATCGGGATGAAGATGTTAAAATAACTTACATTTGCATCCTGTAAAGAAGGCACAAGCAAAGGAGCACGATGCAGCGATTGTTTGTTGAGTTGAAATCTGAAGTGCGTTCTGTGCACGAGCGATGAGCTGCTAGTGACGGCAGTGATTTTCTTGCGTTCATTGTCGTTTTGCCCGAATTCTTCGGTTGATTTTAATTACGAGATACACTGATGAAAGCGTACGATAGCACACACTCGATGAGGTTATCATTTCCACGCTCATTGTATGTGACGACTAATGTCTAAAGCATGCTTAAGAAGCCAAAGTGTTGCAGTTGAAAGATCGCTCGGCTTGGTAGAAGAATAGAGCGTCCTCCATTCTTCAAGCCTTTTCATACACGCGCTGAAGTTCAAATAAAAATATTACACAAAAGCGACCGCAAATTACTACTACTGGTAGTACAGTATGGTGCGCAATGAGCTACAGTGGGCGCATAGACGAAGCTTTTCGAACTCATTAAATCCCTCTACAACCAGCGACTTGAAGATGGACAGCAAGGAGCGTATAATAACCCCGGTCAGTATGACGAATGCAATGACGAAACCAATTAAAAACCCGGGAGCGTATGAAGCACACGCAAACAGCATGAAACTCCAACAAAGAAGTTAGATTGAAATAGAAAAACAAACTAACCACGGTCGTAAAAACCGGACCCTAATGGCAAGCTCACGCAAAGGCGCACACGGAGGCTCCGTAAATAAGGCTGCTTTGTAAATCCCGTAAATGAACCGGTGAATAATGGAACTGTGTGTGTGTGTGTTGCAAATGGACCTCCGTTCCACACTTGGTACCGGTAGTGGCCGGGCGTCCGGCGTTCCTGGAAGCAAGCTGTCGCATTTTGGAGCAATTGAAAGCCATCCCGCCGGAAAGCCGGCCCAGGATATGGATGGTGTGTTGCCAAATAGGTGAAGGAAGCTGCCGGTGTGCTGCTCGTCTCCTGGATCCGTCTCCAGGCGAACACGAAAGCGATTGCTGGAAGCGGTTGTTACACACGGTCAGAACAAGACCGGAAGACGCTTTGAAATGATGCACTAATTGAAGCAGTGCTTGCAGTGTAACGTGTATACGCTAGAATATGAAGCTTATACACCGCCCTGGTCACTGCCCGGTTCTATTCATCGAGCCGGGTGCGTTATCCAGCTGGGTAATGGATGGCCGGAGCATGGCAACCGGAGACGATCGTTTGCGGTTGGTCCGAGTTGTTTGGCTTTAAATTCCGGTGCATAAATCTTTACGAGAACTCTAATCACAGGCCGCGCTTCGTCCCGCCCGCCCCGTACCGTTTGGATTATTTTCCCTTCGGCTTTGGACTTTGATTCAGATAAACAAACGCTTGGACGTGCTGTTTGGGTTGTCTTGCTTCTTCGTAAATCAACATACAGCTCCGAAACTGGGCAACCGCTATAAAGTCACACTCGCCTTCAGCCGCTTGAAATGAACTCCCGGTACAGTGCAGTCGGTTTATTCGGGTTTATTTATTTATGGTATTAGACTTAAAGATTATATTTCCATTATTCACGGCGCAAAGGCCATCTTTCTTTTACGAAGCGGTGTGTATTGCTTAAACCATTCCGTACAATTTCCGTTGCTCCGTTGGAGGTTTTATGCATGCGAAGGTCCCTCTGCGTGGAGTTTGATGTGCATTTGGTTGTGCAATATTTATGAACTGTTCAGTTGCATCGGCCCGTACCGAGTCGGATCGCAAGTGGAAATCTGAAGTGCGTTCTGTGCACGAGCGATGAGCTGCTAGTGACGGCAGTGATTTTCTTGCGTTCATTGTCGTTTTGCCCGAATTCTTCGGTTGATTTTAATTACGAGATACACTGATGAAAGCGAACGATAGCACACACTCGATGAGGTTATCATTTCCACGCTCATTGTATGTGACGACTAATGTCTAAAGCATGCTTAAGAAGCCAAAGTGTTGCAGTTGAAAGATCGCTCGGCTTGGTAGAAGAATAGAGCGTCCTCCATTCTTCAAGCCTTTTCATACACGCGCTGAAGTTCAAATAAAAATATTACACAAAAGCGACCGCAAATTACTACTACTGGTAGTACAGTATGGTGCGCAATGAGCTACAGTGGGCGCATAGACGAAGCTTTTCGAACTCATTAAATCCCTCTACAACCAGCGACTTGAAGATGGACAGCAAGGAGCGTATAATAACCCCGGTCAGTATGACGAATGCAATGACGAAACCAATTAAAAACCCGGGAGCGTATGAAGCACACGCAAACAGCATGAAACTCCAACAAAGAAGTTAGATTGAAATAGAAAAACAAACTAACCACGGTCGTAAAAACCGGACCCTAATGGCAAGCTCACGCAAAGGCGCACACGGAGGCTCCGTAAATAAGGCTGCTTTGTAAATCCCGTAAATGAACCGGTGAATAATGGAACTGTGTGTGTGTGTGTTGCAAATGGACCTCCGTTCCACACTTGGTGCCGGTAGTGGCCGGGCGTCCGGCGTTCCTGGAAGCAAGCTGTCGCATTTTGGAGCAATTGAAAGCCATCCCGCCGGAAAGCCGGCCCAGGATATGGATGGTGTGTTGCCAAATAGGTGAAGGAAGCTGCCGGTGTGCTGCTCGTCTCCTGGATCCGTCTCCAGGCGAACACGAAAGCGATTGCTGGAAGCGGTTGTTACACACGGTCAGAACAAGACCGGAAGACGCTTTGAAATGATGCACTAATTGAAGCAGTGCTTGCAGTGTAACGTGTATACGCTAGAATATGAAGCTTATACACCGCCCTGGTCACTGCCCGGTTCTATTCATCGAGCCGGGTGCGTTATCCAGCTGGGTAATGGATGGCCGGAGCATGGCAACCGGAGACGATCGTTTGCGGTTGGTCCGAGTTGTTTGGCTTTAAATTCCGGTGCATAAATCTTTACGAGAACTCTAATCACAGGCCGCGCTTCGTCCCGCCCGCCCCGTACCGTTTGGATTATTTTCCCTTCGGCTTTGGACTTTGATTCAGATAAACAAACGCTTGGACGTGCTGTTTGGGTTGTCTTGCTTCTTCGTAAATCAACATACAGCTCCGAAACTGGGCAACCGCTATAAAGTCACACTCGCCTTCAGCCGCTTGAAATGAACTCCCGGTACAGTGCAGTCGGTTTATTCGGGTTTATTTATTTATGGTATTAGACTTAAAGATTATATTTCCATTATTCACGGCGCAAAGGCCATCTTTCTTTTACGAAGCGGTGTGTATTGCTTAAACCATTCCGTACAATTTCCGTTGCTCCGTTGGAGGTTTTATGCATGCGAAGGTCACTCTGCGTGGAGTTTGATGTGCATTTGGTTGTGCAATATTTATGAACTGTTCAGTTGCATCGGCCCGTACCGAGTCGGATCGCAAGTGCCAATTAAAAAGAAGAAACACAAACACAGGAAGATTCACTAGAATTTTGTTTATATTTATTTTTTTTCACAACAAACCACATCCATGACAGTGCAGTGATTACGCTGTCCGCTAGAGTGCGTTCAATAATTGTACCGTAAATAATGCACTTAAACGAGGATGCACACATCGGTCACGGTGAGCAATAAATCTTTTGATGCAAGCGCAACAGGAGCACCATTAATTAGGCGTGCACCCGTGTTGGTTTCGGGTTGGCTTTGTGTGACGCCCGGATGGGAAAATGTGAGGAGAGCGGTTGCAGCCTGAACTAACCCCTTTTTGGTATGTTTCCCAGTGCTACATACATATAGAATGAGAAGGTGAGAACACGGGAAGGATCGATTTCCTACAGTAATTAACGAACCAATTGATGCAGTTAGACGTGTGCAACAAAACCGCTCATGATTTGTGTACCAGGTCGGTTGTTGGTTATAGTCGAGAAATTCCGTGTAAAAACACAGTCAAAAGGGTCGCAATGTAATGAGTTTTTGCGTGTTTGGTAATGATGATCCAGAACTAATCAATGGTGGATGCTATACTCTATTTGTTGTTCGTTCATGGAAAGCTTGATGCACATGCATCATATTTGAAGTAAATGAAGTTTGCCAAATGCAAAAACGAGCAGATGAAATCAGTTTAATCTGCAATTATTTTTATTACTATTTTGCCTTTAGAGGAAGTTTGTTTGGATTAGATTTCTCTTGAGATTATTTTTATTGTAAACATATGACTAACAACTATTGCGGATTTAAAACTTCTTTAAAAAAACACTCATCCTAAGCTCGTCAACTCTTCCCGGGCACATGCAACAAGCCAATTTTACTTGAAAGCGTCTTAAAACACCACACCAAGATAAAAGGATACAGTGGAGCGAAGGAACAGCTTTATTGTGCACACCACGACAGGATCGATATCGTATCGCAGAACTGTCTGTGTGGTGTGTTGCTTCGAAGCCCAACCAAAGGACATATCTTTTTCACAGAGAAAAAAATGAATCTTGAATCGTCAGGATCGTCGTCCTAGGCAAAAGGGACAGCCAGGATATGGTGCGCTGGGAGTTTGAGGGCGAACAAGGGTTGTAAAAATTTTATATCCTTCCACTCGAACTAACCACCGAACGAACCGGGAAGGGATTTGCTGATGATTCTTTATGGATTCGACTCCGTTCCGTTTCGTCTTCACGCACCGCCACCTTTCCGCACGGCTGAAGATCGTCCTGCAGCTGTGTTAAGGGCTTGTAAAACACAGCTTAGCACATCTGCAAACGATCTGCCCACAGCTCGCGCGTTCGGCGAGCGTTCGGTTGTCTTTTGGGTGGTTTCTTTCTTGCGGTCTTCCCTGTGGCACAGACGGCAGCCACGGGCATAAGGCGAGAGACTGGCCAGGAATCAACAATGAGATCATCATGCGTTGTTTTATGACATGTCCCCGAACCCTGGTTCCGCTTCGTTCGGAACAAATCTCACGTAACCGAACCCGGCCCCATGGTTAGTGGGCTCGAGTGACCCTTTGCCGAGGGTTTTCTGTTTTGTTTGGCGCTTTGTTTCGTGTGCTAGATGATGCATTCTTGAATTGCGGTACACCGGCAAACGCTACGCTGCATGTGCGAATGTGAGTGTGCGTTACGGTTGGTTCTTTTCTTCAAATCTCATTATTGTCTTGTAAATCCTTTTACCGTCTCCACACATGACCACGGTCACAAAGGGTTGTCTGGGGTTAGGAGCAAAAAAAAAACAACATCCCCGGAAGAAAATCGTTCCACCAATTCAACGGACAACAAAACAAACCCCAACATCAACCGGAAAGGAGAACAAAAAAAAAGTCGCATCCCCAATCCTAGCGCGCATCATCAGCCCTTGTGCCCTACCCTTGGTGCCGTGGTAACGTATCGAACCGAGCCGACCCGAGTGCGGGAGCACATAAAATTTAATGAGAAAATAAATAAATCCAACCAGGAAAGGAAGCACCGAGAAACGCTTCGGCACGGGTAAAGATGTCACAGGCGCGCGGTGACGTGTGGCCGTAAATTTTGATCAAGTTACGTGCACGGTAGGTAATGCCGAGTAGCGGGTGGATATATGGATTCATACCAAGCTCCTCAAATCTTGCGGGCCGTCTTCCCTTCCCCGCATAGTTCCCCTTTCCCCTCCCAGATACATGCAAACCATTATTATATCGGACTGCGTTACGGAAGGGAGTGAGAGATAACAAGAGATAACGATCGTTACTTTCGAGATGGCAAAATTTATGCTTCATAATAAGCTATGCTTTACACGCACACTCGCATGTTCTGTGTTGCGGCCAAATCCGCTATCCAAGGGGAACAATGGGAACACCACGAATGCTGCGTTATCCGGCCTCTCCCCACCAATCTAGTCCGTTTTGTTTTCCTCGCCCTTTAACGTGCCGCAAATCAAGGAAGAAAGCGCCTGTCCGGAAAGAAATTTATGTCATCATTCTCGATGTCCTGTAAGCATGCTAGGACAAACGGTGCCGTGTAACTGCGGTTCGATTTGTACAATAAATAGAGCTGCCATGTCGTGCGGCTGTAGCTAGCGAATGGACGGGTAAGGATGGAGGCGATGGCGCCGCAGGCTTCTTAAAGATTGGCCGCACACTTGATTGTCGACGATCCATCAACACCATAATGCAGTGCATTACATTATCCGTCCCTTTCGCTCGTAATCGTACGCTGTATATCATAAAGCGCCCAAGCTCCTTCAACCGAACGTTTGCCTGCGGGAGTAAAACTTTGTGGGAAAAGTTGTGAATAGTTTGAAAAGTGGGCAATCGATTTTTGTTTTTTGTAATTCTCGAACGTTTCGCAAACTCATCCTCGAGGAAATAATTGAAGGGACTAATTGTTAATTAAGCTATCGCCATTTATTAAGGGCAAGCTCAATTATATGCCTTTTTTTCGGGGGCGAGTGGATTTGGGTTCTCGAATCCTTCCGATCGATTCCTTCGTTTCTGTCCAATTAGTAAAATGTCCCTGTGCCAATTGGACGCTTGCCAGTGGGGAAAGTTATAAAGAAATTAGTTTATTTTGTAGGGTAAGATCGGGCTCCGTTTGAATGAATCTCACCTAGTTTTTTTTCTTTCCTGTAAGATAATTGATATAATAAGGAAGGGTTTTAAATCCAGTGGTGGGAGACTATGTTTGTGAGTTTAAGTAAGGATATTCTTGCTTAATTGATTTCTATTTTTCATCTTGCTTACTTTATAGTAATGCGTAACACAACATAGTCATCTTTTGCACTAGATTTTCCAAAAGTTTCGACCTGTTTCCATACTGCAAACTGTGTGCGAATGATAAGAATGATGTAGTGTCGTACATCTATAAAAAAACACTATACTCTGAAGCCATTCTAAACACAGTGCGTGTTGAATTGATTCGTGGAATTGAACATATCCAACCGGTTTGCGATTTTTTCCATTGAATACAGTACGCTGTGCATTCCATTAATTGAAGCGCTACCCGGAATAATGCAACGTAATAATTCCAATTTCAGGAATGTTTGCATAGTTGTTCGATTTTGCATAGACTCTCCTCAGCACTAGTGTTGGGAAAATAGCTGAAAAAAGGAACGGAACGGAACCAGTTCTTTTTTTGAAAGGAACGGAACGTGAACCTGGGGTGCAAAAGAACCTGTTTGAATGTATCCAAAGTTATGAGCGAGGGGGGTGCCGTCCAGTTTTCGCGCTGCGTTTCACCCGTTTCATATCAAAAACAAAATCATTTATTGAAATTATGCTCCACAAATATAAGCTCCTCTACTTTTTTTCGGTAGCAATCTGTTGCGTTTTTCTGTACATATTCTGGGCAGGCGCCTGTTCTGGGCAGGCGGTAGCTGCAGGAATGGCGATAGAATCCGGTGGTGTTGACTCCTCGCCTCGAGCGGCGTCGATGAAGGTGATAGGTGGTAGGTGGGCAGGATGGTGTTCTCCGCAATCCTCTCCTCAAGCCGCGTCGATGGAGGGGTCGGATTGAGGTGTAGGGCCGGGAAATTTGAGAAACCCAAAAAAACGCTTTTCCGGGCATAACTCCCCCAATTGGCGTCCGATCGACCCCGGTCCAAAGGCGACTTTGTTGATTCCGCTGCTCCGCACAAACTCGCTTTACACCGTAAAACTCTGTTTCGCCTCCTTCCTAGATAAAAACGCGAAAAAATCACGTGGTTATTCCGCTCTAGCGGGGTGGTGGGTTGAGGTAGGAGGGCGGGAAGGTACTCGCTGGCTTCGTCTCGCCGAGCCGCGTCGTCTGATACCTTACTTGCCTGGGTCCGGTGTATGATGTGACAGGGGGAGGCCCCCGGAAAAACCCTATTTTCCAGGGG
>KZ061845.1:185022-236882 GCA_002091835.1 Anopheles maculatus
CGTGTACACGTCGGCGACGTGTGCTGGTTGTGCGGGAAGTGAATTACGATCGTCATCAGCGCACATCAGCAGCACGATTGTGATGTGGGCAATGTTGCTTTTTAATAATGCACAGTCAAAGTTTTAAATGAATTTGAACCATCACTCATCGCATTCCTGGCGTCGCCTTCTGTTCTGTGCGGCACCGAATCGTCTACCGTGGCGCGCACTGTGTGTTGGTAGCGCAGACAATCAATCCAACCGCGAGGGTCGCGTGTTTCCCTGATTAATCAACCCTTTTGCCAACCTCTGCGTTTCCCGGGTGCTCCGGTTTTTTGGGAGAAAGTTTCACCGGCATATACACAGGTCCCACGGTGATATCTCGTTCCGAGCCCGCTCGCTTCGAACCGTCTGGCTCGAAGGCAAAAGATTCATTAATAAAGCATGAAATATTTTGACAGTAATCACTGTCGTCTTTCCCTAAAAATGGTATGGATGTGGTACCGGCGTGTACGTATGCTGTGCCGGTTCACACACACACACACACACACACACACGAGTAAAACTCGCGACGTGAACCCATAATTCATCGAAAACAAAACATATTTTTAATCGTGAAATTGAAACAGTCCACACCACACTGCCAGCCAAAGCCGACGTCCTGACCGAGCCCCGGACACTATGGTACTCGGGTGTTGAATCTCGCCCGGTGCTACGGCGTTTGACTCGTAGCATAAAAATCGAGGTTTTATAGACTGGCTTCCCCGTTCTGTGGTGCTTCTTGGTGCGGGATTTCTCGTCTGGTACGGTCGAGGTCTGCTTTGCCAAGCAGGGCAGGGTCGATACTCCCGGGCTTACTCATTGTACGCGTGAGTGTATGTATGCTTCTCATAAAAAGGGTATACAAAGGCACCCCGAGCCTAGCATCCCAGGAACTCGTTCGCTCGCATATGGAAAACATTCGAGGCAATAAATCTTCTCATTCTCAAGCGCTCGCGCGTATTTTGTGTGCGTGTGTGTTCCCACCCGTCGAACAAATTGTGTACATTCAGTGGAAAATGTGGCACAGTCGATGTATGCTGTAGTCCAGCCGAAGGAAGACTATGTTGTCCAGGGCCTGTTTTGTTGTGTTTTACGGCCAAGTTTCTCTCGCTCTCTCGTGGCCTGGCCTTCCAAGGGAAGGCTTTCGAGAATGAAACCATTGGTGGTTGGCAGGATGAAACCTAGCCAAACAAATCACAGCAAATCTAACACATCACACACGCCTTGCCCTTCCTGTCGGGGTCTCGGACCTATAAAAACTTCAAAAACCAAAACATGAGCATTGGAGTTGAAGATCAGAACTACGGTGTTTTACATTGAAACGTTAAAAGTGAGGCACAATTGATTGCTTTTTACCACACACTATATACTGCTGGATGCTTTCTTTTGGATCGGATTACAGTGTGACAAATCTTTAAAATTTTGTTAGAAAGTAAAATACATTATGAATATTTATGATTAACCATAAGCCAATTTCTGTACACGCTGCGTCTCCGTTACTTTTCACTTAAATGGTAAGAAAGTGTGAGCCAAGTTGCTTCTATCGATCTTTTGTACTTTGCAGTAAGAAAGTTTCTTCAAACAATCCAAAATTATCCATCATTCAATTGCTATAATTACCACTGTCGGAATGTCACCAAACTCGGTAGATTTAATCGAACCCGTGCGATCCTATACAGCACCTCCACCCCACACAGTGTTCACAGTGTCGTCTTGCTGCGACCCTTTGAAGACTTTCGTGAGGGCGTCGGTTTTGAAGTTGTTCTTGTTAATTTGCTTTCCATGTCCGATACACAAGGCGACGACCACCCGCCCGGCTCGGCACAGCGGAAGCCGAAGGAAAAAACATAGCTAAAGAACGACAATTATCGTTATTATTGCTGGACGATTATCTTCGGTTACATAATTATTCCGCTTCTTCCGGGCGTGGTTTCCACACAGGGCAAGAGTGTACAACGGGTGCGTCTACACACCAGAAAAGTGTTCGTCCTTTCGATGTTGACAGGTTCGGGATGTCGTGAGTTGTTGCGCACGCTGTTGTATTCCATGAACTCCGCAGCAAACGGGCTGGTGGCAGTAAAGGAAGGCCACCAGAAGCCACCGTTTCTTCGTCATACAGGTGGATTATTGTGAAGCAGAAGCTTTCCCAGCCATTACCTAACATGCCATGGAACGCGGTGGGAGACGGTGATGAATAATTATTGCCGTATAGCCGGAGCTTCCGGAAATACACTCCCCAACCGGGCCACCTTGCGAGGCAGGCACCTATTCTGGGGCACGAATTATGCGACAAACGGACTTCTGTCGTACATGCGCGTTTTTAACGACGAGAGTGCTGGCAAGATGCAGTCAAGCCTGGGTAACTGTAGCGCCCCGTTCAGTTGCATCGTGTTGCACCGTGTGTTATCTTAATCGTGTGCTTCGCGAGCAGGTGGAAGTGTGCTTGATTCCGGGAATGATTGCCTCCGGGTTCCGCCATTGCCATTCTGACACGGATCTCAATTATTATGAAGTGGAGATAATTGCACTAACAAGAACTTACTGCTGCTTCGGCAGTTTGTAGTTGCGTTATGTGTATGTTTCTGCTGTTGGCAGGTATCTGAACAATACGATTAATAACGCCGTAAGAAAACTTTATAGTACTTTTCTAAGCCTGTCTAGTTTGGTGGGGATACCCAAGAGTGACTTAAATTGAATATTTTTATAGCATTTCACTGCTTTAAAATGCTTGAATCCTACAAAAACGCCACAAAAACGAGCCCAATTTGATAGTTTTAGGGGATTAAAATCTCGATAAGGCTTTAGGTCGTTGCAGCTTTATTTTATCCCGCTTATAATCGGCCCTTTTTCATTGCGTCATTCATCGTTGCATGTATTTTTATGTTCACGATTTAATTTTAATATGCCGGCCGGCCTTACTGACGCTTTCCTTTGTTCAAGGAATCAATCATTCGGACGAACTGGGCTTTAAGAGCTTGTGCAACATTTTCCAGGAACTGTTTTGCTCCATGAAATGGGAAAACTTTTAACGGCTAAACAATGTCTTCCAATTTTCCGGTTTTTTTTCTCTCCTAGTGGCGCTCTAGTTTAATCCTTAAACGCGTTTCTCTTTAGTAACTTCAACGATGCGCCACCAACACAAAAGCAGCAGCTCCGTTTCAAGTGCAAATTGAGTTTAAACGTTGAATAAAAAAAAAACAACCGTCCTGTAGAAGGCTGTTGACTCCCGATAGGCCTGAAGCCATCATTGACTCTGATGTCGGCATGATTGAAGCTCCATTACATCATGCCGTCTAGCGACCGGTAAGCCCTGTCGGTGAATTTTCACACCAACAAAATGGAACCGGTGACCGGTGTACGGGTGGAAAATGATTACAATGTTCATGATGCTGGCGATTCAATATCTCATTAATCTGGTCTTTTGTGTGTGTTTGTGTGCGAGCGCGCTCTGGCCTGCTCGTACTCGGTACTGTTGTGAAAATTTAAAAGACCATTTCCCTTCCTACGCTCCATCCCTTTCTTTGCTCGCAGACACCGGGCAGGGTTATTGATGGTACTTTAAAGTAACGAATTCGTTTCCTTTGAATCAGATTTATCACCAAAGTGGGTGGGAAAATTGTTCGTCACATTTTTTGAGAGTACGGGATGCGGTCCGTAGCGGGACAATGATACACTCCTCTGTACGTTGCCGAAGCCCGATAAATTGGCTTTTTGGTGGATGGTTGGTCGTTTGAGCGTTGTCGAGCGTGTTGATGCACGATTACAGAACGCCCGATCGTAATGTGAAAAATCGAACCAATTTGCAGCCACTATCGATCGTGGAACGATGAGTCGAACGACTTCGTGTTTTTTTTGTAGGTGCGATTGGCAAACCTACGACCGATGCACACTCTAATCCGCCGGCCCAGTGATGCGGTGTGACGGTTGGTGTGAGAATGAAATGTACTTTTGAAGTCGTATGCCGAGGAAACGCGATGGTTGCCAAACCCCGAGCCAATCTGAACATGGATGGTAATGGAAAAGAATTGGCTGGATAATAGAAAGTGCTCTCTGTGTTCCATCTTGGCGGACACTTTCGCAAGTCACGGATGGTACGGTGGAATGCGTTCGGCATACCGGATTCTCTCCTTTTCGTCACGGTCAACGGAAAGCGATTTCTTCCGCACGCGCGCTAACGCCGAGCTTCGAGCGTAGCGCACGATTATGACTGGTAACTATCTTGCCACCGTTGTTGGCAAGAAACGATGAAGTGGGGCATTTAATCATCTGCCCATTTTTCTGAAACGGCGATGCGTCCTAGGAAAAAGGCTAAAAGAAGGCTGCCAGCTGGACGAACGTTTCAGTTTTTTGTTGCTCCCGTAGCAAACGTATTCCACGTACGAATCAATTCACCGTTAAAATGGTACCCTGGCTGCCTTAGTTTTCTGCCGTGCTTGAGAAGCCGGTCAGCAGGAGTTGCAGCGTTCGAACGTTGCTGCTGCAATCGTGTCAGAGAGCAACCGGATTAAGAAACAGATGGAGAACACTGTCGAAAAAAGGAAATAGTTTCTGCTCGTAGACTAGCGGAGGCACGCTGCGTGATATCTAGCACCGGGTTTGCCTTCATTATCCTGGATTGTGCAGATTACTGCTGCTGTCTGCACGGCTGATTCGTTGCGCTGGATGTCGGGAAGAAATAATTGAAGATTTTGCCGTGAAGCGAGAAGGTAGTGATTGCTTTGCGAATGAAGTGCACATTTCCGGCTTCGTTATTCTATGCATTGGTCCAATCGGTACAGAGTCCTGTAATACTAGGATAGGTGCTGTTGGAAACGGGAGCAAACAAAAATGCTCCCTCAAATGCACGCTGGCACGAATGTAGCAAGGATTCACCATCATTTTTATTCCCGAACCGAGGCACTATGATGACTGTGGAACGATCTTTCTTCGCACTTCGAACTGAGCCGAGCGGCAAGAGCAGGACACACCACTCCGGTGTGTATTTACTGGACTGGCAAAACGTGAGCTCAATAAATCGAAGTAAAATATGGAAAAAATTGCAATTTATGAGATGCCATCGGTGTGCTACATTGGAACGTACTCGACGGGATGCGCGAGACCGAACGGCACACCGGCGCGCTCTGGTGGCGAACACATCGCTTTTATATTTAACCTGCGCGTTGCTTTCCATTCTTGTATAAATTTTTACAATACGCTTTTCTCGTTACTCAGCGGAATGTAAATATAGAGCGTTTGGAATTTATGAGCGATCGAGCATGATGGATGAAAATGAATTACCGAATGAAGCAAATGGATGATGGTGGTGGTGGCCGACTTGCTCGAAACGACCAGCACTCGGAACAACAAATAATAATAGAAGGGAGCAACTAAAAAAACAAAACAAACGCTTACACTGTCCTACAAAGCTTACCAATGTGGTGATTTAGATTGTGTGTGAAAGGAGCGAGCGTTGTGTGGAGGTGCTTAGTTCTTAGATTTCGTCCTCATTCGTGATTGGTTATTATGATGATGAGCACGGAATGTATCGTTGACCTCCGCAATTCGCGGCACAAAGGGCTTTCGGCAACCGGAAAAAAAACTGGAATCCTTTCCCAAGTCCGTCCCTCGAAACCTCCCTGTAAATAATTTGTTTTCGTGGGCATAAGAATTAAACAGTGTTTTAAAATCAACCTCTCTCTTCACCAACCGCATCATTATCTCCGTTCATTGGATCTATCCCATACTAACGTTTTTCTTTCGTTTGATCGTTCTATCGTTGCAGGTAATCACCTGACCTAACCCGGATAACGGAAGGAAACAGTGGCCCGTATCCTAAACAAATATGACCATCACCAACTACTGCTGGCCGGTGCTGATCGCTGCACCCCAAAACACAGCTGCACTATGTCACTGTCAAAAAAGCGAATTGGGAAAAAAGCGGAAAATCACACACATACAAACGCAAAACGAGAAACCCAAAAGAATGGGCCTGTTGTGGCTGTATCGTATGTTCGACACGACCCAAAGCACGAGTTTACCATCAAACCACACTAGTACTGCCCCATGTTTGCAGAGCACTTCCTTCGGGAGCTGGAATCTGGTGTGTATGTGTGTGTTGGTATGGGCGCAACACGGGCAGCAGGCGCAAACGTTGCATGTTAAATGTCTATATTTTTTGTTTTGATTGCGATGCGATAAACGGACCTCTCAGATACGGGAAAGCCAAACCGGCGATCCTCTGTACAACCGATGCCTATAAATCGGCAGCTAATTATACAGCCACGAAGTGATTGATGGAGGGACCATGCCGCGGCTACCATTGCTGGCCGGGTGAATGAATTGATGGTGTTCAGGAGTTTACGGCCGACGCCGACGAGTACGATGGGAGCAGGTCGTATATTTGAGTTTCGCTGTTGACAAGTTCAATATTGGTTTAATACACCGACGATGATTTTAATTTTGTTTTCTGGTTGTTGTTGGAATTGATGTGTTGGATAGTTTTTTATGGCTAATTATGTTTAGCTCACGCAAAATGATTATTCTTTATCATTTAAATGTACATGTAAATGTACATTAAATGTGATTTGGTTAGGTTAGTGAACTCATAATACCTTCGTATATTCCATTTTCAAGAATAGAGCATTAATCTTTGCTATAAATTGATTAAAGTTATAGCACCGTCAGCTATATTCGGCTACCATGGAATGTAGCACAATTCTTTTCCAACTTTAAAGCTACCCAACGCACGTTCCAACGGCCCGCTGTGTTAATGCACTCATGCAGGTGCTGTTATTGTGCGAGGGCCCATTTGCAGTTGGTGATTAGCATTATGGGCTAATGCTGTTTCAACGGCCTGCAAACGTAGTTGTGGAACGAGCTGATAGAAAATCTTTTGTACCATTTCCCGTTCATTTAGTTTTTCTTCTCCGTTTCCACAAGCCAAAGCCAGCACATAGCTAGCCGGGCAAAGGAAATACGAGAGCAATCACCAATGGCGTCGTACACAGCAAAAAGCGAAAACACACAAAAAATCACATCCAAAAACAAGAAACAAAAATCGAAACGGTAATCAAGAATGTATGTTGCGCATTAAAGGGCGAACGGAAAAGAAAACTTACTTACGGTATGGACCCACGAGCGACAGAGGACTGGGCAACGTTAGGCGAAACAAAAAATAGGCCCGCATGCGGCAAGCTCACACAAGGAACTTCCAACTTCTCCGGAGGCCACTGGTAATCGTGGCTTTGCCGGTGCTAAGAAACGGGGGTACACAGTCACCGGGGTTGGGTAAAGGAGAAAATAATGGTATCGATTATTTGATTAGAAGGAAGAAAGCGCTTAGAAAAACGTGTTTTGCTTGTGGTGCGGTTATTTCTCCTTTATGTATGAGTGTGTGTGTGTTTATAAGCAACCGTGTGCGTGTTTCTTCAAAAAAAGGATTCTCACGTGAAGGATGTAGGATAAAAAGGGGGTGCGTAAAAACACAGTAGCTTGCGTCTAATGCCGCTGTGACTTCTAAGAAAAATGATTACCTCCGCAGAGTACAGAATAAGCGGCTTTCTTTTTCTCACAATGCTCAACCTACGCAAAAAGCACGGGGGGGTGAAGCAGGGGATTGTCAAGGTTGACTGGGAATTATGTCAACACTAATGTCGTTATGTTCCGGGATATGGTGGAGACTAATGCAAAGGATTAGGATCGTGCGTCGACGTGCAAGAGGATTGGTAAAAAATGGTGGCTGGAATGGTTAGGCAATGGGGAGGGGATACACGCAACGTGTAGAAAATTGTTCTAAAAGGGGTAGAAAGCAACGCTGAAGGACATCACCTACAGCAAACAGGGAAAGTCATGCAATCGGGAATCATTGTATGTATGTATGTTGAAATTTTAACCCGTTCGTAGGGTCAGAATGACTAATGGCGGACAACGAAGGAACTAAGTATAATTGACAGTGGTTGAATGATTTCCTTAAGCAGTACATCCGTAATGGAACATTTTAGGAAACTGTCCTCAAATCGTGTCTCTAATTATATCATGATGAAAACATTTTCCTCTTGTTTACAGTGTCAGGAATACATCAAAGCAAAATGTACCAACATTCTAGTAAAATTATACTTTTTGTGACACAGACAGATAAAGCGAGCATGAATATTTCACAACACTCAATTCGTAAGGTCACCCGTGGATCGTATTATAATTCCCACGCGATGGTATCTGACCGTTAAAATTAAAATCTGTACCAATGCGCACCAAAGATTAGTGGACGTCCCTTTTTCCCGCGCTGAAACGTACCACATCTGACTCGACCGAGCAGTCTAGCGAAACCTTCGAATAAACCTGCCAGTGTATTATTTTTATGTTTTGCTATACTTTGTGGTCAACTTTTCGCATTTCCATTCCCTAGCCTGCCCTTCATTAAATTTACATAGCAAATTATCCAATCACCGCTGGAAAAGTCGTAACCTTCGGTGTGGCCAAAATGGTGTTTGCAGGGCGGCATTTTTAATCGTTTGGCGTTTTGCTTCGTTTTTTTTCTCTCGCGTGCGTACTAGCTCGCCCCGTTTCTGTCTTAGATTAGGTACGCTTTTTAATCTTCGTATATTTTTTTTCCGGGGTGCCTTTTAACGTTCCTTGTCTCGGTATCATCTTCACCGCGCAACACAGCACCGGTATATGGAGCTTGTGATAATCAACTTGATTTTCATTTGTCTTGAAGCGAACTTCTTCACTCTCCCCTTACTTTAAGCTTGGCACTTTAAGAAGTGTTCTCATCCTGAGCCGCCGTTGTCGTGGTCGTCGTCGTCGTCAGCAGAATACTTGAGCTGGTTGAGATGGAACTAAAAAACCTGGAGCAGTGCTTGCTGACACTGTTCGGCTCTTGTACGAAAGCGTCAAGCGTACGCCCTCTACTCGTTTTCACCTGTTCATTGGGGGGAAGAAATTAACCTCATCAGAACGGGGTGAGAAAAATTTCATGGATGAGGTGGAAATTATGACATTCTTGGTGCTCGCCTGTAGAGACAACCGTGATTATGTGAGTGCCTGGCGCGGTTGCATGCTTGCCGGTTACTCTCAAAGGATAGCAAAGGCGCGACAGTGACGAAGAAAACTACTCGAAAAGTTATCCTTCAGCCCGATGCAGACGAGCTCCGCATTTGCTGCGCAACGGTGTCCTATTGCCACCGTCGTTGATGAGCCTTTCCCGCTGTGTGTGTTTGTGTGTGAGCCATAACGTGGTTTCTACAATGTACCACCAAGATTGTCTAGCAGAACGTGTTGCAACATTGTGCGCCTGTTAGCAGTGAGGTTAACTAGTGTGAAATGTTGCCATTTTCAACCTTCACTCATCTCATCCCGGCGGTCCTTGGAGAGTATGGGTTTTAAAAAATTATAAAGGAGACCCATAATTTGGGGTGAAAAACTGTTGTGTACCTCTCTCACTTGCTGACGCTGACTTTTTTCTCGGCTCCGCAGCACGAGCAGGCGTACGACAGCCGTGCAATGTACGGGTAACCGGAACCGGTACGGAAACCTCCAAAGTGCACGTTAATAATTTAGGCTTTGTTGGTGCGACTGGCGGCGATGTGGCCGATGGTTGCATGCCATAATTACTAGGATACTCATTTCGTGCCTTTGGCAGGCACGGCTCGTGCTAGGACAAAAGCAACTTTGGGTATAACGAGCATGCTTTTGGGATATCATAGAATTAACAGTAAAAAAAAATGTTACGGAAAAACACAATACGAGAGGGAAATGATTATCCAAAGCTTGACATAGCATGGCATAACTATTCCAACAGGCCATGAGTAGAGCTACCACATGCCTGTGTGTTTGTAGTATTTTGTGATCTGCAGTGAATCTGTTTCAAAGTTGTGTCTTTTGTAAACTGATTATCCTGCTACTGGTGCTCGACTGACCCGGCACATAGCATTCGCTGTGCAAAGTGAGCGCATTTTTGATGCGATCTGTGATTAAAAAAGTTTTCATATTTCTTGCTAACAACATGCGGCACTGCGCGGGAAATTTTTCACACAATCACCAAACCCTTTGCTAAGTGTTGTTTGAAAAGCTGAAACGGTTGCAAATGTTTCGTTTAAAGCATGCTTCGTACCACGCGTTCACTGAGGCGTGCGTTAGAACAGGACGCAAAGGCCATCTAAAAAAAAAACTAATGATGATCATGATGAAGAGGCGTAATGTAATATCTACTAAAGTGTGGCACGTACATTCAGACATACACACCGGTCTGTTGGCCTTGATGTATGGCTAATTAGTGTGCTTCGTCACGTACGAAGAAGCGACCTATGGTCCCGTTTCCCGTTACATCACCGTTTGGCATTGCTGGCCCTTGTTTGTACAGCATATCCGCTGGGTAGTGCATTACTGGTCGGGCATTTCTTTCAGCGCACATCCTGCTCGGTGGAGGTCGTTAATTGAATATTGTTCCGGCAGCATCCGTCTTAATCTGATCCTTCCGGGCGCTTTTCCCGTTGACACAGAAGGATCGATGTGCACGGGCCCTGTTCCACTTCCACAGGATCACTTTTTGCGCTCCCCAGCGTGTTGTGCATTTTTCGGCCAGTTCTTACACTTTTCGGACACGCAAGTAGGGCAAAGTTGTTGTTTGAAAACATCCAACTTCCACCATAAAGATGAATTAGTTGTTAATAGCGTGAGCGGAGGTTGAAAATTAGTTCTCATTTTATCTGCCACTTGGGAATTGAGAATGCTTCAAAACAATCAGTCCATATGCTGGGTCTGGGTCCGTTCCATCGGTTTGAAACGCGTCTGCGATGTAAAAACGATCGCATATTTACGAGAAAATTTTAACAAAGTTTAATTTGCGAATCCGGCTCACATCAGTGCACCAATAAACACCACGATGGTGCACCCGAAACATAACGAAGGCAAAAAAGCTGCGAATTTGATTAATGTTTTTTATTACTCTGGCACTGAAATTGATGCCACGGGGGTCGGGATGTTTCGTGGGTCGTAAGGGCACAAAGAAGCAGGCCTCTTATGCTTAATGCCTCTTTGTGCTACGAGCAAATGCCATCACACTTCAACCCTCTTCTTCCGCCTGTAGCCGCGGTACATCAGAATTCAATCAGAGCCAAACTTTATTGCCAGCACTTTTTGGTCGCCGTTGCCGAAAATGGCCAAACAACTGTCTGGTGGGGTTTTGCCAGAAGGGGGAAGAAGGGACCAGATTGTGGTCTATCATTTACAGCCTCTCAAAATAGGAGGGGAGCCCTTGAAATCCCCGTCAACCCACACCAAACCATCTAGCACCCTGGCACAAAGAAACCAAGGACCAAGGTCTCGGACAGTGGGGAAACCTTTCAAACGCAACAAGCGCACCGAATGTTGCAACGATGTTGCCACGGTCCAAAGTAACAGCACTGACCGATACACAGTCACAGGGAGCGGTAACAAAAAATGAAAGAGAAATGTTTGGATGAAAAAAAAAAAGCGGCCAAAAAGGAGCAACATTTTTCATTATACAATTTTCCAAAAATGGAAAACGTCAGCACCACATCTCCGGCGCACTGTGCCACTGTCAGCAACCGCACTGCGGACAGACGGAGGAGTTTACGGACGGTTCGGTTCGGTATCTTTGGTCTTTTTTTGGTCCCTCGCTCCATCCCGGTGCTGTATTCGGATCGCAAGGATAATAAAATATCGTTTTTATGGATATTTAATAGACACGAAACATTTCGCTACAACAGACCACCGCTCGGCCACGTTTTTCCACCGTCCGTGTATCATTAAAGGTTATCTGGTTGTGATGGGAAATGAAGGCGAGCAAAACGAAAACCAAACACGAACACCAGATAGACCTGTTTGTTGGTTTCGTTTTGGAGTGTGTTATGAGGTTTTGCATGTTTGTTGATGAGCGCTTCTCTTATGCAGTTGGAAAATGTACGTTGGTCTGGTTTCCTCATTAGAACGGTGCCATGAACAGGGTTGGCGGTTTTTGTTGGGCAGTAGCAGTAGCGCTACGAAAAGTTGCCGCCTCGGTGGTTATCATTATGGCGAGCATCATTCATTCATTTGATGGGTGAATGATTTAATAGGCATATTTTATGGTTGGTATGCTGAAAAAATAGGATGTGCCTAATGTTGTGCCAACAAGTATTATGAATCTATATTCTGAAACTACGAATCTCGCTTCAGAGTTGCTGTACTAGCACTGTTGAATGTTAGAATCAGCATAGTAGAGAATTGGAATACTGAATTTTGTGGACGGCATCCCTGGCCAGCCAAGCTCGTCAATCACTGGTAAAGGTGAATGGAAAACTCTCAAGGCTCTTTACTAACATCAAGAAAAAGCAAAAAGCCATTCTCGAACTCGGAGTTGAAAGCTCCGAGGCCTTCTTCAATAATTCAATCCAGATCCTGGCATTCATCTTAAACTGTTCTATGTATCAGAAGCGCAACAAAGAATTGAGCAGGTGCCATTGAACCTTGGATTGGAGATTAAAGATTGGACAATGAGAGGAAGCTGATCGCAAGGATTTTTGGCCCCGTAAGTGTTGAAAAACAATGGAGAGGCGCTACAATGACGAGTTCGCCGAGCTATACGGTGATCTCATCATCGTGCAACGAATTAGAATCACCAGGCTCCGGTGGGTTGTTCATGTCATGAGTCATGACACTAGACGACCCAACACCAAAATGTCAAGACCGCGAACTAGAAACACTTCGCACCTGATACGAAGATGAAAAGTATATCATAATCCTAACCACTTGCACTAGGTATTAACAGAACAAAACTTTTATGGAAGTCTTATTCAAAGAATACTTCTATTCTGTCTCAAGTTAATGCTGTTTTATCGACGGAATCTTTAGCGTTATGATAAGACTTTTGCAACAGTTCCTATCAACGTTCCTTTTTTTATCAGCTTCTCTATAATCTAGTGCATTTTCTAATTCAATTATATTTAAGTGAGTTGAGAGCTGTTCTACACTGTTCGTACCCACGTAACGCTTAATACTCTTGGGCAATTTCGATGTCTCCGCTCGCGAACTAGTTGAGTAGCGCAGTGTTTGCTTCCCAGCTGCTCGCATCATTTCCCATCCAAACGCTCTGCAGCACACTAATGAGATATGTAGTGGAAGCGTCCTTTTTTTGTGTGTGCTCTTCCCAAATACACTCCGATGGGCGGACGAATGTAGCATCGGCGTGTTTAAAAATCCTCGCATACAGCTAGTCAAGGTGTTCCGGACCATTTCAACCTTACCCGGTACAAAAACCCGAAGAACGTGCTTTATCTCCACTAATTTACTGTTCATTTCGGAATTATATTCCTATTTGCACTTCCTGTGTATGTATGTGTGTGTATGTAGGTACTGCAGCAGCAGAATGTGTTGCCCGTCCGCATGAATTTGCGTTACTTTTTTTTTCTCTCGATCCCAACCGTCGGTTTGTAGCCGGCACGGGAACGTGTCGACGGCGGTGGGTTATGCGGCAGGTAAAATCCGTGCTGCTGGAATTTACGACAATAAGTACACATGAAAGTGAGTAAAAATGTGAATTAACTGGATTTCGCACGATGTGCGTTCGGGGGGAGCTCCAACTCGCACACACACACACCCACACGCACACAGTTACACATAAAAAATCAATGTGCACATGCATACACACCCCCCTGTGTTGTGCTCTTTGTCCCGTACCAACCGCATTCGAATCGCAATTCGTAATATCAAACAACGTGTGCCGGTGTAGAAATAAAGCAGCGCAAAATTTAATTATTTCGCCGAAAAGAGAAACAGGAGAGAGAAAAAAAGTTTTCAACAATTATTACCCGAAATTAAATAAAAATGCAAATCTCATTGATTCTTTTTTTTTCTTCGCTCCCGTTGGTTGGCATTTTTATGATGTTTTTTCGTGCTCGTGCGCCCACCCCCCGTCCATTTTAATGTTCCAGTACACTGGCGGAACGTTGGGCACGGGTTTGGCGCTACCACTATCGATCTTGGTCGGGTTGGTTCGCAATGAATTTGCGTACCACGCGGAGAGACGTTCTGTGGCGTTCTCTGTTGCTCGGGATTTTGCTGTTGCTCGTAATGGGCAAATGGTACGATTCGTACGGTTTTGTGATTAGCACGAATCACAAAAATGTATAAGCACACACACAGGCTGATGTTTGCGCTGCTGACGCGAGCAGTTTTGTGCTTAGTGCCCTCGAGGGCGGCTACCAAGGCGCACGTGGAGATGTGTAAAAACTTCCTGTGCGCGTGTAACTCGCGAAACAGACGCTGCTCCTGTTCGGTGGTATGTACGCTCCGCTGTGACCTTTGCAAGCCCTTGAGGGCTTTTTCTGTGGGTGTGTGTGTGTGTGTGCGGGGACGCCAGTTTTCCAGCTACGTGACCCTTCCACACTGCTAAGGGGGAAATAATTACTCGTAAAGAAAATGGCTTATTGTTTTACGAATCCTTTTTCCCACCTGCTTCGGCCGACCGAGATTGCTGGCGGTTTCTTACAACAACGGTTTTTCTGCGGAAAAAGGCAAACGACCGATTGCTGCTGTGGTGTGGAAACAGAAGCAATATTATAAATGCGTTTTGTAGCTATTTGGTTTCGTGTGCAAATATACTTTTAGTAAATGTTAATTTAAATATCAGTTTGAATGTTACCAAACTCCAACCCGTAATACTGTTCATAATGTTACACCATTTTCCGGTCAAACCATCTCATTTGCCCCAATGCATGGCGCAAAACAGAATAATAAATTTTCACGCTCCATCACGGAGCAACTCGCCAGAATCAATCTCAATCGTCATCAATCAACACGCTTGCCCTGTATTCCCAACCCTGTGAGTCATTAATAAAAAGTCTCCCGATGGGTAAAAGTTACTGGCAAATCGTTGACGCCTTTCATATCGCTTCCATTCCCGAGCATCACACCTAATTAAACGAAAATTTACAAAATTTCTGTCAAGTGGGTCGTTTCAATATTTCTTCCCTCTTTTGCGCTATGATATGGCCGCCCCGTACTACCCACCGGTGGGAATTATCCGTTCCAGTGGTTGAACATTTTCGGTCGGCTCGCGAAGACAGACTCGCGCAGTGCAAGTGGATTCGAGTGTCTAAAATCTGTACTACGGCATAGGCATGCATCATTCTGACACATGTGCGCTACGGGACGCACTGATGAGAGGCAGGCATCAAAATTTTGAAGATGCCTTTTCGCTCTTGTCTAGCGAACCATTTTTTAGTCTGTGAGTTTCAATTTCTCCACTTGATTGTCGTTCAGTGTTGGTTGCTCTTTAAGCACTGACGGTTCAGCGTTTTTTTTCTTTTGTGGCGAATGAAGTCGAATGGTTTTTTCCACTTCGCACACACCAGCACACGGGGCCGAACGATCCGAGGAAGCAGGGCAAGCAGGCTCTTGAAAAGGCGAAAACTTTTATCCTAGATAGACTCTCGTCGTGCGCTCGTCTGGGGACTGTCTGTCAAGCGAGTGGAAAGTTTTTCGAGTGTGAAAAGCGAGAAACGCTAGAAGAAAATCATTCCAACTAGCATGGGTTTTTCAATACCCTCTGGGGCCGTGCCCGTAGCAACAAGCCAAGGGAAAAAAGGTAAACGAGCAATACGTGTGAGAAAACTAGAGAAGTAACAAAAAAACAGCACCATGTTGTTGTTTTTTCTGGCTATCCTGCAAACGCCTTGTTAGGTTTTATCTGTCTCTACTTCAACCCATAATATCAACACACATGTACACGGGCATTCCTTCGTGCGCTCAATTGGTGTCGGTGTTTCGCAACCGAAGAATAAAAGAAAAACCTACCTACCTATCAAAACTTTGTCACTGTGACGGTGCGCTGCTCGTCGGTGACAAAATAGTTGAACAACAGCTAAAGTAGTATCGATAGTTGTGCGTGCTTTCGGGTTCGGGATGCATAATTTACCACATTGTCAACTTCAGTGCACAGTTTGCACGTCGGCGCGAAAGTTACTGCACGAGCACGATCGGTAAGCTGATTCACCTTCAGTGCGCGATCCAAAACTTTATCTGTTGTGTTTGCCGGTTCCTTTTCTTTTGCTCTTCATAAAATGAATGGGCAGAATCTCATTTTCACTGCCGAAAATATCGATATTTCTTGGCCACAGGTTTGCTTTTCTCTAGCACCGAAACGTGTTTGTTGAACAGCGCGCATCCTTATTGTGTAAAATACGTCCGTCGGTTGCGAAGATTTACGATGGGAACTAACACCTACCGAATCCGTATGTTCGATCTTCTTCCGGTGCAAGGATGGTTGGATCTGTTCGTAACACATCCCTGCAAATGTGGCCTGATGCTTTGGAGAGCTAATCTTTATTGCGTGCCTTTTAAAATTTTGATGGTTTTTATTTTTGAACAGTTGTGCGAGGCACAGGTAACGATGTACCATGTCGTTACCAAATGTCCAACAACGTTTCGTGATGTGGTTGCATATTTGTGGGACGATCATCAGCCAAACGCTGAGCTTATAAGATTGCGTGCTTGTTCAAATTTTGTGGGAGTTTAGCTCCATTGTGTTATTGTTATCTTATGAATCAAGATCGAATATAATAAATTGCGATGTGTTTTGACACCTGTTTTTCAAGATTATATCAAGCATCATATAGTCCATAGTCCAACAAAGGTAACGTAAAAGAAGTCTTTCGAAGTTAAACACAATAGAGTCTTTAAATAAAAACAAGCACATGCGTAAGTGTGTTTGTGTTTGTACATTGTAACTCTAGCTTTCAAAAGGCTGACTAGCGCTTTCATCAAAAGTTATACTCCTTTTGTGCATGTGTGAACATAAACGCTACACATTGTGCGTGCGATCGGTCCTGTCTGGCTCCAGCAAACAACCGATAAATTCTCAGGACGCACCAAAAAGTATTACACTTCATCGCTATACATATATTTATTGAACTTCATCACCATCACCATCATCATTGCCGTCATCGTCGTCTTGTGATCGATGCCGGCTAGATGCGTTATTGTTCCATTTCACCATCACCGATAAACGTCCAGCGAAAGGGCGGAAATGTAAAGGAAAAAGTTTTATGTATAAGAAGGAAGCAAAAAAAAAACAGCGACGTGACTAAACATTTTTTTATGACTATGTACGTTTTATGTCGCATGTCGCCGTCCAATAGCATAAAGCAGCAGCACTCCCGCATCATAATGGACAATACGCGCATGGTACGGGTCGGTCGCCGAAGGTTTTTGTTTTTATTTACAGTGTTTTGCTGCAGCTTTCCACAAAATGAAACACCAGCGTACTGGGTGGATACCGATGGGACGCTTTACTTTATCCGATGGTGATATCATATTATTTCATTGAATCGTCCGTTCCTTCTGGCTGGAATATGGATCGGTCGGTAGAGTTTGGGGAAATGTTGCCGACCGGTTTCGAGCTGTGATGGTTTATTGCGTAGAAAAGCGTTGATAGCATTGCGAAACGTTTCATCGTTTGATTGATTTCTGGGCGGATATGAATGCATTCTGTTCGTGTGGTCGTTGCCATAAGGTTCGGGCGAGCTAGAGAGCGATTGATGCAATGGAACGATATTTTTATAGCACTATGATGAGATTTCGATCTGTGTAATAGATTTCAGTGAAGGAATCGGATTATGAAAGGATTTTGTGGATGTTAGAATTTTAGTTTTAATCACACGATGGAATCATAAATCATATCGTCTTTTAAAACTAGTTTTATTTAGTAGATTCATTCATATTGAAGTGTTTGAGTGAAGTTTTGTGCAAATAATATAATTGAATTTTCTTTCCGCATAGAGTATACCTTTTCTTGATCGAAAATGACTACCAAAATCAATGCATTACCATAGCAAATTGACAATCGATAGCATACCGACGCACACAACATCCATTATTATCAGCGCGCTTGGATAGACAAACATAATTTACATCCAATAAATACCGAACGATGAAGGTTCTATTGACCAAAATCATTCCGAACCAAAAAGGCACCAATGGCTCATTGAAACTGCCGAGTGTGTTCGTGCGGTGAGCAAAACATGCCGTTAGATCGTAAACCTAGACTACCGGAGGAAGAAATGCTACATTTCCATTCGTTAAACCGTCACAAGTGTCAGCGAAGTTTGAAGGATTTCCATTACGCAGCGGCACTGTTTAAATATTTATGCCATTATATCTCGCATCTCGTCGGCTTATCGGTAGGGGACTCGGATTACTGCAGGAACGTGTTGGGAAAATGCTAGAAACATTTCAAAGGTGACGGCGCTGACGGTGGGATCGCTACCAACAACCCAAAGAAGCTGATCACCCACCAGACACGTCAAGCGGACCCTCGAATGCATAATGTATATCGATCTTTTATCTATTCGCTACACTTTGGCTGTGCGTTTGCGTTTTGATTTCACCGGCAAACGTCACCGATGACAGAACATTCCGTCACTTTCGATGGCAATCCGTACGCGGGACCATTTCCGCCCCAACCCCCGCAATCCATTGTTCGAAAGTTTCGGTGAGCAACGGTGACCGTTTCAAGGTGGTACAACAAATGCCTACAAATGCTTCACGGTTGTTAAGCGTAGGTCGAACGGGTTTAACATACGCTTATGTTTGGTTACGGGCGGTCGATTGGAGTATCCTTTTGTGTGTGTGTGTCTGTGCTTCGATAGTTGTAGCTTAAAGGAGTAAACACTTTTAGTACCAGGGTTCGAAGTTTCTGGGACATCGAAGTTGCGCAATGGTCGTGCATGACGGGCTTTTTATAGAAACTCTGTTGAAAGTCAGTCATGTCTTCTATCGTCCTTGACTGATAGTATCATGGAGCTTGTGTTGGGCTTGTGTATGTGTGTGTTACAAAATTTTCACATTGAATGTCAGTCAAAGTCAACGAAAACCCACGGGAAAGTTGGCCACATTAGCATCAATTAGGGCGAAAGAGACTTTTTCAATTAAATAATTATGGCTGACCTGCTAGTACCAATGTGTATGTGTTGAATATTTGAATAATTTGGGGCATAAATAACTAAATAAATGTGGCATTTTTTAAAGAAAGTTTAATAAAAGTTGTAAAACATTCTACATATACGAACTATAATAATGGTTATCCCTTTTTGTTTAGTGATTTTCTTGAGCTTTTTTCAATATTTCTGTACGATAATTATAACCAAATTATCATTTGCGGGCTAGATTTTCACTCAGAAATCTTCACGTAAGCCTTGCCCATTAAAATCAGTAACCTAATCTAATTTTTCTTGTACATTGTTAAGCACAATCTACAGGGCTGTCGTTCGATCACTCTCTTTCTCTACTGGCAAAGGGTATTTTAGCTGTCAGTTGCGCCCTTTCACGCCGGGATTCAGCATGACGTGCTGATTACACTCGTGAGAGTGTAGCGTACCGATTCCAATTTGGCCACAACGAACGCGCTAGCTCATCTCCTTTCACATGGAAAATTCATTTTCGCTCAATGAAATGGTAGCAGAAAATCAAATATCTCGAAATAGAAAGATACAAATCGCACCGGGATAATCCAGTATTAATGAATATTTTCCATACGCATGCTTCACTTCCGACCCGGTACGGCTACGGCACTCGGGAGGCAATCGAGTACAAAATAGAACAGAAAATGAGGAAATGTCAGGAAAAAGCTAAGCAAGAAGAAAGCAGGGGAAAAAACCCACCTACAAATGAAAACGGAAATCAAATCCGTCGATGGATAAGTGTATGGATGGCAAGCGCAAGCGACCGTTTAATAGTGACTCTGTAGAAGGCGATATGGAACTCTCCTGTATTATGGGCGTCATTGCAAAACATGGGGCCCCCCAGTTGGTATGTGAAAACCATCAATATTATTGCAGGAAAGTGCTACCGTATGCTAATAATACTCACTTAAAACCAGCCTGCATGAGCAAGAAAACAACCACGCATCCCGGATACACAGTTTTTATCCGGCCCTTATCGTCGGATGTTTTGTTTCGGTGGGTCATGAATTGCAAATTTCGGAGTAATGATTCCAAAGCGATTTTTAAATAAAATCTACCCATCACATTAGCGCTGCGTCACGCGTGTATAAAAAGCGAACGTTTCCTATGCAAAATAAACGGCAGCAGTATTGGTGGCGATCCGCGTACCGTGCGTATATAGCTGCTGGGGAACAGAAAGGGATACGCACGATCAAAGGATCCTCCGGGAAGGGTTTTGGCATTTTATTCCCTTCACTGTGTGTACGTGTGTATGGGCGCCGCGTATGGGTGTTTATTTTAATTCTCGCTCAATAATGAATGTGTAAATAAATATTTAATACCGCCTAGCCTTGTGGCTTTCCCGTATGCAAAGTTGCGGTGCGTTACAGTTTTTTTGTTCCTTTTTTTTATTGCTTGCCAGCTCATTCTTTCGTTCATCATACGACGATGGCTGCTTTGTTGCACTAACTTGCTGGTACAAAAAACAAAAACAGAACCAAAAACGTAACGCAGCTTCCAGCGTAAAACAAAGTGCACACAAACGAGAAAGTAAATAAGGTGTGCGTAAAGCCCATTAACAACTCGCGACTAACGCGCCACGCCAGTACACACACACACATACAGACACGGCAAATGGGTCGCAAGGGATGTGATGGAATAAGCAGCCAAACGCAAGTGACGCAAGCCGTGTCTGCCCGGGGGAAAACTTTGCAAAGCTCCGCCAGAGGTTGATTCTGGTTGGGGCGAGAAAGGGGGAGCCCTGGAAAAAAGGGTTAGAAAAGTATCGAACAGACTGGTGGAAATTCGTCGAAAGCCGGCCAAATCATCATGAATACTTTCACGTTTTCACCCGTTAGCTTTTGGGGCACGGCACCCTTCATTTTTCTTTTCCCCGTGTGCGTCGAGAACGCTCAGCGGTAACTACTTGCGGGACCAACGTCAGTCGGTGGTACACAGTGGTTACACACCTCCTTTTGCACCCGGATTGTGTACCTTCGGGTGACTGGGAGTGGGTGATGGTTGGAGGAAGGGAAGGAGAGTGAATGTGTGAAGCATAAGCTTCATATGGAATGCAAATACCCTTCGCGCTCAGGTAGCTAATCCCTCCTGGCAATGGTTTTCCGAGCGCATTTCGAATCCAGTTCCTTGTTGATGTTGTTGCTCTGTTTTTTCGTTTTGTGTCACGTTGCGTACTGTGCTACGGCTAAGTACGAAACTCACGCGTGGCGGGAATTGAATATCCACCGAAGGCAGATGATATAGGTCCAAAGCCAGACACGAGTGACGGGCGGCGGCACACACAAGCCTCACCTATTAGTATTCATGTTTTAGTGGTGGATCTTGTTTAAATATTCATACATATTGCCGGTCTGTATATCCCCATGGTGGGGGGTATCGCACCATGTGAATGATGCTGGCAGTGTACAAATACATCCTTTTTGCGAGAGGTGGCGTAAAAGAAAAGCACAATATTCCCACTGGACAGAAATGGCGGTTGGAATGATTTGCGAAAAATAATCAACCAACCAAACCACACTGGGTGGGGAGTGTCTTTTTCACTACAAAGTGCATAAATGTGTGGTAAGTATTTACGATGAAGAAGTGCGCTGAGGCTCGATTTTCCTTTATTTAAGGGACAAAGCTTTTTTGTGCTTGTATGGAAAAGGAAATTCTATTGTCAAGAATAAATTAATAGTCTCGTCTGTATTTAATTTTTAAGGTAATTTTTGAACCATTTTTTCAATCAATCTCCTCAATTGCGGGACCAACGTCAGTCGGTGGTACCACGTGGTTACACACCTCCTTTTGCACCCGGATTGTGTACCTTCGGGTGACTGGGAGTGGGTGATGGTTGGAGGAAGGGAAGGAGAGTGAATGTGTGAAGCATAAGCTTCATATGGAATGCAAATACCCTTCGCGCTCAGGTAGCTAATCCCTCCTGGCAATGGTTTTCCGAGCGCATTTCGAATCCAGTTCCTTGTTGATGTTGTTGCTCTGTTTTTTCGTTTTGTGTCACGTTGCGTACTGTGCTACGGCTAAGTACGAAACTCACGCGTGGCGGGAATTGAATATCCACCGAAGGCAGATGATATAGGTCCAAAGCCAGACACGAGTGACGGGCGGCGGCACACACAAGCCTCACCTATTAGTATTCATGTTTTAGTGGTGGATCTTGTTTAAATATTCATACATATTGCCGGTCTGTATATCCCCATGGTGGGGGGTATCGCACCATGTGAATGATGCTGGCAGTGTACAAATACATCCTTTTTGCGAGAGGTGGCGTAAAAGAAAAGCACAATATTCCCACTGGACAGAAATGGCGGTTGGAATGATTTGCGAAAAATAATCAACCAACCAAACCACACTGGGTGGGGAGTGTCTTTTTCACTACAAAGTGCATAAATGTGTGGTAAGTATTTACGATGAAGAAGTGCGCTGAGGCTCGATTTTCCTTTATTTAAGGGACAAAGCTTTTTTGTGCTTGTATGGAAAAGGAAATTCTATTGTCAAGAATAAATTAATAGTCTCGTCTGTATTTAATTTTTAAGGTAATTTTTGAACCATTTTTTCAATCAATCTCCTCAATTGCAATGTGCACAAACTGTTAAAGGATGGATTGTCAAATTGACATGCCTTAAAACCATTGCAAAGAGTTATACTTTCGCCCCTTTGATATGCCGTGATTGCTTTGACTCATCACAGTAAAATCACTACCATACAACATGTGTCAAACCTCACTATGAAATCAGTTTTTTACTTGGGAATCGATCAAAAAACCACTTATCCTATAGATTCAGGGCAAATTGACAGACCCGTCCCGTTGCATTGGACAGTAGATTAGGTTAGAGTCATATTTGTTTGCTGTAGGTCATTTAAGGCCCACTGTTTTGGGTGAAATTTGAACCACCTACACTCACTTTGAACGTAAAACAACGGGACCATTCACCGGTTCGATACCATCAGACCTCACACGATCAGCGGTCAGTGTTCGTGGAAATGCTGTTTTATTGTCCCTTTTTTGGCAGCATTTCAAATGCACAGTGAAAATTCCTCGTCTATCTCGCGTGGTGAGTGTATTAAGGGATGAGTACAGCAACAAAAAAGTGTACCTGTGTTCCGATCAGCCACAAATCGAACGTCATTCGATAGCGGTAGAGCAACCGGGGGTCAGGTACGCTAAACCGCAACGATCCTTCAACGAACTGAATTTGTACCGTGGTGTGTCCCGTCACGTTGGAAGGACCAGTTCGGTGTCCTGTGTCTGCTTCCCACCACCGGAGCAATGGCATCAGACAATGATTAGCCGCAGCGCCGCGAGGTGTGTGTGTGTGTAAGCTCACCGGTGCTTAACCGAGAGCCTGATATCGAATGGCGTACGCGTCAGCTTCCTGATTGCATATCCGCGCACATTGGAAAATGCGAAATGCAGCTACTGTCAAATGCTGACGCCGGGAGGTTAGATGTGGAAGAGATATCGATTGTTGGCGTACCCGGGTTTGTTCGGGGAATTTGCATGTGAATGAGGTGGAAAAAGCAGGCCACCAAGCGCGGCATACCAATCAAGAGCTGTCGATCGTTGCGCCGGGTGTCTGTTGGAGGATCGAGATGCGTGTTTGCCAGTGATGAGTGGGCCCCGCTACTCATCAAATCGCAAATCCATCCACCGGCCAAACGAGGTCAGCGGCGCGATGACCGGCTCGACCGGCTTTTCCAGCTATACAACGCGGTCGATTGATGTGCCCCGCGTTGGGGGACATTTCGATGGCACGAAGGGCACTGCCAGCACGGTGTGGGGGAGGGGGATAGTGTTAATGTCTGTTTAGGTACGCCAGTTCACGCAAATTGAGGTTTCTATTTTATAGGCTGCACGGTTCGTTTCCATCTGACCCTTATTTTATCGATCATTCAGACCCTTAGCGAGAAGGATGCGGATAAAAAGGGGCGTAAATCAATTAAAGTTATTTATCATGATAATATTTTATTAAATTGTTAGAAAAAAGATCGGCCCTCTTGTCGGTCTTCAGCTTAGCATCCATCAATGTGAAACTCGAACCAAACAGGACCGGACACACAATGGAATGCTTTGTGGGATTTTAAGGGTTTAGAAGTTTTGCCTCCTGGAGGGACGCGTCACGCTTCTTCGTTGTTTTTCACCACGAACAATGATGCTCACCATCACTTAACGATGTGTCATTCTTGCTGACCTAGTGCGATGATCGTGATGCAAACGACTTTTTGCTCTTATCGATTAAAACTATGTCGTGCTAGGCGCGGTGATGATGGGCCCGTGAGGGTCTGTGTGATGCCACTGGAGTGTTTTATGGTGCGGCTGCTGTATGTGTGTGTGTGTGTATGTGTGTACGTGGTGGTTTGCTGTCACACCACGTGACAGTGTTGCGTGCAAATTCTTTATCTACATCACGATTAATTAAACGGACCGTGCGCCTGAAATAATAATTATACATTTTGCCTCTCTAATGCGTAACACTCTGTTTTGTGCCATCGTGGCATATTTGTTGTCCCTTATGGGGGTTTCTGCGTTACGCCCAGTGTCCGTCCCGGCCAGCGCACGAATTATGGTAAAATATTCAACGCTTTACGGTATAATTGATTGCGAAATAGCGATACCGATAGCTTGAATGGAAATGAGACATGGCACTGACGTTTGATCGATCGAACGAGACTAGTTTATTTCTATTTATTTATTTACTTTTTTGTTTTGTTTTTGTCGCTAAGTGACAAGATATTCTGACAGGAGAGTTTTATGGGTGGGAATTCACTATTTCGGCATTAATTAATTGCATTTCTAAACATTGTCACTTGTGTGCGCCTGGGCGTGTCATTATTATTAAGGCTTTGTTCTTAGTTTTAAGCATTCTCCAATTTAATTGAGGAAATTGAAACAATAATTAGAATTCACGCTGTTTTGGTTGATATTAGTTGAACAGATATCATTTTAGTTACTAGTGTCCTAAATATAGCTTCAAAATCAAACACTTCAAATGAATGTACGCTTGCAAATAGTTAAAATCTTAATGGGTGTTTGCTCATCCATAACATCACAACAAACTCCCTAGCGTGACCGAGTTAGAAAAATTGAAAACTCAAGTTCTGCTTTTGACCCTTTTCTATCGGGAATTTGCTGCCGGTCGGTTTCACCATCTATCTCTATCAGTGGCAAGATAAATAGAAAAATGCTTGTGCCGTCATGCTTGTATTAACCTGTTTTTCGAACAAGCCAGCCGAAAATCCCTGTTGTCCATTACCCAAGTGGATGTAGCTGCTTGGTTTAAAACAAAATACAACGAGAGCTCAAACATCGGAAGACATTTTAGCCCGACCTAATCCACCGTTGTTTTGAGTTCGATCGTGTAGCGCTGTACTGCAAAACTCAATCCAAAATCTCTTCAAATTTGGACCGGTGTAGTTGTGTGGTAGTCGTTGCTAAACGTATCCCGAAACTTCCCGCCAAGGACCCCGAAGCCAAGATACTCAACATGATGTCCCACCCAGTACATAAAAGCTCTCGTGAGGGTCGACGTAATTTAAATACAATCAAAATTCAAATATCGTACTCCGGTCCGTCGAACCTTTTACGGATGTGTGCATGTATAATGGGGCTGAAAGTCGGGCGAAGGTGCGGAAGTCCTTCGTCACACTATCGATGGTACACCGGGACCAGTGGGTGATGTGGAGACGTGGGACAGATGACAAATAAAAAGCAATTTCCATACTTTTTCTTTACGTTCCTCCTTCATTTTCTCGGAGGACCTTGACGATTGTCTAGGGAGGTCGGTTCGGATGACCGGGTTGTTGAGTGCTATCCTGCTCGTTGCTGTTCCGTGGCTGCAGGACTCGATCGGGAAATGGGCTCGATGGCAACTGCAACCCCACGGCTGTTAAGTGCGGTGTCAGCTGCTTCGGTTCATTATTCTTCTACCATGACACGGGCGACTGTGGCAAGCAAAGGTCACTTTCAATCTGCGCCGTCCCAAGCGTTTGCCTATACGTTTTCCATCCTTTTGATCCTCTACAGCTACATCTCAAATGTACAGAGACATTATTTATCTGTCCTTGACCGAAGAAAATTGGTACAGCATTTTGTTTTTTTTTTTGGATTGCAACAATCTTCTGATAAAAATACAGATACAACACAAGCCAATCGTCTTCGGTTTAGTTTTTCTTAAATAATACATTGAGAATTTGTATAGCGTTTGAAGTACGGGCATTTTGTAAATGTACATTGATTGCTGTAATAATTTGCTTCAAGTTCACGTTTTAAGATAGGTTGCTTGACATCAACCGCTAATGTCCTGAATAAAATTACATCAAAAAGACAATGTTTTAGTTTGCAGTATTCTAGTATGTCGTTTTTTCCTCAAAAGTCTTCAACCTTAACAAACCCGAACTACTTCTTTGAACATTTAACATAACTGCTTTGTTCTTGTAACTCGTCCAAAGGTTTATCCATTTTATTTGATTATCTCAACACAAGTTCCGAAGGTCAAACGTTCGTTTAACGAAATCGTTTCTTCCATTCTTTCATATGAACTGCGTACGATTTGTAGACCATCGAAGCTTATCCATCTGTATAATGTCCATCCAGCTCAGATTTCAATCTCTTGCTGCCATTGTACCGTAAACTGCTCGAAAAACCATTAAAAGTATTTAACCTTTGGAGTTTGTGAGAATACTTTCCGGGCGAGCACTACAAAACTCAGGAACAATTGTTCACCAGTAACCGAACCGTGAGCCTTACGTCGTGGCTGTGGGTTTGTAGCACAAAAGGGGTGTGGGAATGCTTTCTCCCAAGCTAAAACCAACCACCGCAGATCATATTTTAAATGAAGCTTTCAAGTGGTCGAACCGCAGTACTGTAGAACTGCGAGGAAGGAAGGCATTTCTTTCCCGAGAAAAAATGATGCTTAGCTGTAAGGCAATTCCTTTCTTCTGCATCCAGCTCGCCAACAATTGGATCTTTACAATCAACTGAAAAATGGACTGTTCCTCGAAACACTTTTGTCGATGTACTTTTCTGCTTAGTGTTGCGGTGTTATTTTACTTGCTGCACTTTAGCGATCGATGCTAACCAACCACTTTGCGTTGCTGCTTGTGGTGCATTTACTCTGTGCTGCTCGCATCGAATGCTATGTCACATTCGGTCGGGTTTGGTTGTCCCTCCTTGTTTTCATGTGCAGTAGTTGATCGTAGATATTTCATGCTAACTGACAGTTATATTCCGTGTAACATAACAGTTTATGTGTGTGGGTGTGTTTGTGTTTCCTTGCTACTCCCTCAGATTCATACGAACACTTCTTTGGTAAATCAGAACCAGTAAGATGTAGTTTCATTCTCTAATGTTATCGTTTAGCCTGTCATTCAATGTGGAGAGCTTTATTGCCCATTTTTTTGTTTGCTTTTCTACAAATTTTCAAGCAACAGTTTCACAAATTCTTTGTAGTGTTTGCCGCTTACGAATGGTTTGATGGCGTGACAGCAATAGTAGTTTGAAGCACTTTATCGTTTGCTTCCAAATACTTGTTTTTAGAAAACGATTTGATTGAGGTACACTCCTTGCAAACCCTTTTATTGTATATGTTGCTAGTTCTTTTTATGTTAGTTGTTCTTTCCATCAGCAATATCCAGCTGTTTACTTAAGCTGTAGCTGCTTGTTGTATTGATTATAGAACACAGAAACCAAAACACATTCCACTGCAATCGAAAAATTGCTATAATTTTCTTTAGACGATGTGAGCGGTACGTTTCGTTCTTGAGCGTTCGGTTTCTCAAGGGCACACCGCAACCTTTGCGTGGATGATGAAAGACCGATTGCAAAACCTCGCGCGTTAGTAAAGCGCATGTTAATGCGGTAATAAGTACGTGGCGGTGTACAGTAAGTGAATTTTCTTCATCAAACAATATTTACCAGAACGCCGACCAGAACAGTGCTGCATTCCCAATTTCTACCCAGCTGGTGTACGTGATGATTTCGATAATAGCACCTGCCCTGTGCTGACAAACAACCACTCATTAGGGTCTGTGCATGCCTCCAGAAAAACTTGCGACTGCAACTATGGGACCTCCAAGAAAATCACGGACCTTTTATCTGTGGTGTATCGCATCGGGATAACGACCGGCGTATGGTGCTCACGAAACCATCGCGGGTTGTGGTCGAAGATCCTTGGGCACGAGATGGTAGTCTACGAAGGTAATTTCCATCATAAAAAAGTATGACCAATGTAATACAATTAGACACAAGGGGCTGATGGACGGCTGGCAGGACGCTAGAGGAGAACACACAATCATTTTCTCAACTCGTGAAAAGTAAAAGAAAAGATTTTGCTTCCCGGACGAGAGCTCGCTAATGCCTAGCACCAAGCACCTAGCACCGAGAGCCAGATTTTGGCCCATTTTCCCGTAAGCCAATTTTCGTCCAATCGATTGTGAACGTGCCAGCCCACATTTCGGAGCAAGCGCCAGTTCCAGAGTCCCGAACCTCTTGTCCCTCAGCAAAATGTTCCGCTTTTTTTTCCGATGGCGAACGAGACGGTGTCTTTAATTGCGAAACTAATTATCATAAAATTTTATATGGTTTTGTTATGAAATATGCATAATACTGCTGGCCGACGGGTGGCCGACGTACCGCTCGTGTTAAGGGGCTGTGGATTGTGGAACATTTCGCATCTTAAAGCAATTTGGCACCGACGGAAACACTTTGCCGTGCTCTGGCAGCCGGAGAACGCAACGGCAGGAGCAAAACCGGGAAGCTAATTTAAATAATAAAACGAGTTTAGGGTAGTGCACACCCCCATCTCGCCCGGCTCGCGCTAATGCGTCCCGGAAACTAATGCTTATGCCGAGTTGGGACCATTTAAAGAAAGCATAAATATTGTGCGCAGAATTTCGTTCCGTTTTTTTATTTTGTCAAAATACAATTTCTTAAACAAATTGGGGGACTGTTTTGCTTTTTCATTCGTTTCTAAAGTTTTGTTTCTAGAAAAAGTCCCACTCAAAATCTATTTTCGTCCTATTAGCAGTACAAGAACTACCGTCAACTGCGAGAAACTTTGTGATTTGAATGATTGTTTAACATTACTGGGGAGGCTTAATTCGTTCCCATTTGAGAGATCGTATTCACCGTAAAGCGTGTGCCTCAAGTGCTAGTAGTTAAACCAGCTGAAGGGAAGAGAGATAGAACCGAAAATCGCATTATAGATGGTGCCTATTACCCGTCTTTAAACGCACTTTACCTCAACACTTAGTCCTGGGTGCGCTAAAATGTCTGCCTGGTTTTGTTTTCATTCCATGAATATCCCCACTTGCCTCGCTGCTTGCTTCGAAAATGAATATCAAATTTTCATTAAAATGCTATTTTTTTCTCACTTCCTCGCTTGCGCACTCTTTTCTCGCACCGTCGGTATCATGTTTTCGGATTTTGGCTCGCCCTTCGCCCCTCTTGTGTGCACCGGCAATACCAGCTTTAGAATACGCACAAGCCTATTGCCTATTCATCGGATCCACCCATACACCTGAGTAATCAGATACGGGTTAGCTGTACATTTTTCGGTTTCGAGCGAAAATTAACGATCTGCGCGCTTGGGTGTTTTCGCCAGATCCCGGAACTGGTTGAGAGCGCTGTTGCGCCTCGTTAGTCGAAATAGAAGTGAAACCCGAACGAGATAGGCGCAAATAGCGAGCGAATGAAAAGAATGCAAAAAAAGGACATGAAAACAAAAGTACAAGCTTTTTTCGAAACGGCATTCAAACTGGCCCAGAAGTGTGAACGAATACACAGGTTCGTGCGGTAGACGCACACAACACCAACGGCTACAAAAAAAAAAGAAACAGACGAAAACGTAAAGATAAACAGAGAACAGGAACATGGAAATCGACTGGTGGTGAACTTCGAGTGGGAGTGGTAAGGGTGTAATTGAATTTTCCGGAACGAGTAAAATCTTAGCCCTTTTTTGTTGTTGCTGTGTTCCTCGGAAATGGAAACATTTTCGTTGCTGTTGATATTTTTGGGTTAAGAGCATCCGAAACCCGAATTAGTGAAAAATCTGGTCTCCCGTCTCCCGTCGCTCAAGAGGAAATCCCTGAATGCGGGATCTGGCGAGGGCCTGGTGTATGGCAGTTAGTTTTACCATGGAAATGGTTTGTGGAAGTTTGCTCGAATCTGTGGCCCCAAGCGAGCTGGGAACACTTTGAAACCATGTCCTTTCGGAAAACAGAGCATTGGGAATCGAGTTCTCGACACTTTTCGATAATAACTCACATATTGAGTGTCCCACGAGTGTTACAGATTACCGTAAAACACAGAACAGCAATCTTGGAGCGGGGACGCTGTGTCGGTCGGTTGTGTATTGATAATATTCATTAAACCTGTCATTTCCATCACCACGCTTTGCATATGTATCAAAACACAACACAAAAACGGAACGAACAACTCTCGATGGGGTTAGCTAGTTAAAGTGGATTTCCTGGCTAAATGTGTATCACACACACGCTCTCCCACACATGCCGGTTGGCTTCTTTTGAGTGCCCAAATGGTGCCCCTATCGGTTTCTGCCTCCCATGGTCACCGGGGTACCCTGCCGTAACCACAACACGACACGCTGCTGCTCATTATTATTTCCACTGTCATGTATCGATTGTAACAATCCGATAATGGGAACATTTGTGTGTAAATGTGAATAGCATTTACCATTACGCCACCTTCTAACGACCGGTGCGGGATTAAGTAGCTCCCTCTAAAGCCTCCTGCTGAGGTTTTCTGGTTCGAGTGCCGGGTAAATTACGCTAACCCGGTTCACATTTGATGGTCGATCGATCGATGGATGGATGTGGTGTCACGGTGATGATGGAGAAGCAAGAGAGAGAGAGAGAGAGAGAGAGAGAGAGCGCGCGCGCTGGTACGGTAATGAAAAATTATGCTCCGTTCCGGCAGATCAAATCAACAATAATTACCAGTTGAAGTTAATTGAATTCTCTACCACACAAACGACACCCCCCACCTTTCTTCGGTAACCGATGCTTCTGAGCCATTTTCCAGTTGATGATTTTCCCGTTTATTACATCCTTTTGCCTTTCTCGACCCCGATCGCCTTTTCCCGGCGGGAGCCTGAACCACATGGGAGAGCCGAACACACAGCGGGACCGTTATATCTAGATGACATAGTGTGTGACATGGAAATATAAATCACAGATCCAATCGAGCGTCCTAGGCATGGTCGTAGCACAAATAAGCTTTCCCCATGTATGTCCGGTGTTTCCCACCATTTTCTTCAAAACACGGTGCCGAACACGGTCATGTTTTTGCGAGGTGATGTAATTTCGTGTCGCGCCCTTTTACCGATCTGCCGGTACTTACACATGGTGGTGAGACCGATAAAGGTATTAAGTCTACCGTTTGCCACCTCGTACGAACAACCGTGACCGTCCTTTTACTTCGAAAGCGTGTCAAAAGCTCCGACCGCGATCGCGTAAGCATGATGAGTGGATGGACATCCTTGCTTCTTGGGAAAAAGGGGGCCCGTTTTGGGTTTCCGGACCACAAGAAAAGGATTACGAACAGGTGAGCACACAAGAAAATGGGCGCCCTGTATGTTGTATTACCACCGGTAGAAGAAAGAAATACGCCGAAAGTGTGTGGTGTGCTGTTTTTTGTGGAACCGTAACCGAAACTTTTGAACAAGTTGGAAAGTAATTTAAAAGATTTCACCTCCAACCTATTTCACCATACCCCGGTGGTTGATCTGCTGCTGGTGCAAATTTGAAATGAGGTCTTTTTGCTTGCCCTGGTGGTGCAACATCCTTCAGACGGGAGAAAATTAATCGTGTGAAGAAATCTGGAAAATTGTGAAATATTTGTGTCACCTTCCAACGAAAGCTCCACTCGTTTTTTGGTGAAACTTGTGGCACAGCTTTTTTGAGGAAGTTTGCGCACCGAGAATGTAATGTAAGTTTTGCTGGAAAGTAAGTGTGCATGGTTGTTCATGTGGCAGTATATCTGGCTGTAGCTATGAGTACAATGTAATGGATGAAACATTTATGGCAGAGTTCTGTGAAGGTAATTGATGGTGTAATGGAATGTTGCTTTGAAACAAGTCCTTTGAAAGAACACACGTACAACTCTCTTATTCAATTGAAACAAGTGTGACAGAGCGTCCGTGGCAGGGTCGATGAAATACTTAACGAAATCGTAAGATAAACCTTTCTTTAATAGGAATTAAACACTTTAACTCGTTTCATTTATTGACCCTACGAAGACTTACAAAAAATCTTCTCTTCTTTCATTGCAGGTGTGTTATCCGATCATCCCTTTTTTGAATGTCACTCCACCAATGCCCACTCCGCAACCATAGGTAGGGTACGCAAAAGTGGACAAAGTTCTTCGATTAATTTAAGTTCTTATTTATTGCCCTCGTTTCCGGCGCTTGATGAGATGCGCAAGCCACCAACAAAATAGTCCGACAATTTGTACCGTGCGGTTGGCCATGTCATGGACGCCCTTTGCAGTCTTACCATCCCGATCCTCCCCCCTCCCAGGCAAAGAACCACACGATTCTGATGGGATCCCATTTGTAAAACCGCACACCAACGCTTGCCGCGACCCGTGCGCCAATCTTTCGGTCGATGAGGGTGTAAATCCTGGCCCGGAAACCGACCGCTTTATTTTCGGCTCCATCGCATCCTGCTCGTTTGGTTCGCACCGGGACAAGTTTTACGTTGAAATAGTGGATCCGCCACCCGATCCACCTTTCCTTTCCCGGAGCGCGTCACCCGGTTTGTCTCGGGACCCGGAAAGCAGGCGTTTGGATTACCTCAATTTGTTTTGTATCGTTTGTTCATCCGTTTCGAAACATCCAGCGTCGGACTGGGAACATTAGAGGAATCACAAAGGAGCATCGGGAAGCAGAGCAAAAAGAAACCACCACCGGAACTGAATTGTCGAAAAGATGAAACAAAGCAACCAGAAATCCTTACAACCGGTTCAACTTTATCTTATCGATTACATCGTGGGACAAGCTGACCGTTTCAGTGCGCACCGTTGTGGTGGTAGTGGTGGTCGAAGAATCGAACCGTGCTGCTAGCTGCACTGACTGGACATTTCGCAAGAAGATGATGACGATGGTAATGGCGCTGATGATGATGATGATGATGACGGTACCGGTAGTAATGGTGGAGCTTGGTTTGAGATTTAAAGCGTCCGAAATGGTGGTATTGTGCCATTACACATTACTTCCGGTACGGAGTAGGGGAGGGGAGACCATCATCATCTTACCTTTATGTGGCGATCCCGTTTTGCTCCTTCGCCCACGACGAGTTGCACTTTCCAACGAGCGAACGAGTGTGCCTTTCAACGTATCTCGAAATACGTTTGATCATTCGGCTGGAAATCGATCGATTTTCGTTCCTTCGGGTTCCGTCCGATTCTCGCTCTGCTCACCGATTTCCACGCCCCGGTCTCTTGTGGCTTCCATATTTATAAACACACCGAACTGTCATTAAAAGCTCATAATTTATTCGACCGAGATTCCCGGATGCCCGAAGCGTTCCCGTCCAGCTCAGTAGAACCAATTCGTTATCGAACCGTTTCATTCGAGAACGGGGAGAGAAATTGGGCAGGGGGACGATGGTAAGGACTATCCATTAGGTGAACGTTGGGGGTGAACGAACTACTGTTGCTGCTGTTGAAATTTTTAATATTGCTCCGGCTGACGGTAGACGAAAAGAATGGAACACCATGCCACAACAGCAACAGCTCATTTATTGTGCTATCGGATCGTATTATGTTTTGGTTAGTTTAAAGACCTATTCTTTCGATGGTGCACCATCCAAAACAGGGGACAGCAAAAAAAGTGACCTCATACAACTAGACATCCTTTTGCACTATCTGGTGAAGAATTTAAAACCACACAGCGGTACCATCGTTTCGTATTCGTCCTGCAGCCTAGCCAAGCAAGAGCGTCATCGATGGAAAATAATGTTTGTGCAAATTATCATCACATTCCGTTTGTTGGTGTGTGCACCCACATCATTGGGTTTTGCTGTTCACAATCGTTCCGGGTACGATACAGACCCAACAACATTTTGGAGCGAGGCAAATATTCAGCATTCCCCGGGATGGCTGTGTCTGTGTTTATAGTGCCTTCGGGGAAATGGTTGTAGTTTGCCTATATTATACATTTTTCATCCCACTGCAGTAAAGTAGCTGCGGAAGGGTACTGTCGTTTACGTTCCGGTGTGACCTGGCTGTTTTATATGGTAGAGGTTTTTTTTTTTCTCTCGCTCTCGTTTGTTTCGTTAGTAGAGTTTTGCATGTCTTCCACACGGTTCCGGACCATTGACTAACAAGGAATGATAAAAAAATGCGACAGCAAAAGGTGCCTTTTTCGTTCTTTGTTAGTTAGTGCCGTAGTCTTCGTTTCATTTCCATACGGTGTTACGGTTTGGGTGGCGGGTACACTGACTTCCCATTTTCCTGATCGTTTTTCATACGAATCGTGAGTACGTATGTGCTTGACATTTGTGGACGATTCTAAGAAGGGATTGTAAAAGTCTGCATGAAGGCAAAGGGGAAAAAAACGAAGGTACAAATACCAGAAAAACAGAACAGTGAATCGTTTGTTGGATATGCTTGTTGCTTCCCTTTTTCCAACCGCATGTGTCCCGTAACTTTTACCCTTCATTTTTTAAGGGTAACCTTAAAACTGCATAAATATTCGCCGTGTTTGTCCGCATCACCTGAACAGAGTGGAAAGAAGCAAAAAAAAACAACAGCCCAAGTTTCCGGCTGCATTGTTGCTGCACAGAAAACTTTCATGCCATTCCATTTCTGCTTGTACCGATCTACACGACACGTGCAGAGGTCACTTTTACTCGAGTTCTCCACCGGAAGGTGTGGCCGTGTTAAGCAACACCTTCACATTCTTCTTCCCCAATGTGACAAAACACACCAAAAAAATCCAACCCGACATGCATCGGTTGGTGTCCTTGGGATCGCGCAAAAGCTGCTCGGGGTAAAAAAAGTTTACCCAGAATTCCCATTTATCTTGCACCACCTACCACCCGAAGCAGGCGTAGCAGGCCAACCCCAACCGGCGCTTTACAAATCCGGCGGCCTAGGGTCAAGATTTTATGTACTCCGGCGTGTGTCGGGTGGCAGCAGTTAGTTGCCGGGTGTCCCGGCAGGTTGCTTTCTTTTACTAGCGCTTGCGTTCAAAAAGCGAACACATTGCACCTACAAATAGCCGCGAAACCGCCGACCGGTCGACCGGGAACCACCGGGAGGGTCATTTAGTGCGGGAAATTTATTAACCATCATCGAATTGTAAAAGTTCGATAGCCATTATTCGGTCGTTCCGGGAATGTTTCATTTTTTTTGTGTTGTGTGTTGCTGGTCTCGCACCCCGACCAAGCTTTATCGGTGGGACACACAGGATCATATTAGTAAGTTAACCTTTTTACTACATTCCCACGTTCCCGGCCCGCGCCCTCTGTCTCACCGCGGATATAATGGACTTACTTATCCAATAAATTTTCTCCCCTAGACCTTTGGCGCGCTTGCCGGAGGGGCCCGTGCGCTGGGCACCAAGTTTGGCTCTAGGCACTAATAATGATAATAAAAAGAAGGGAGACGCAAAACGTAATCGTGCAATCTTTGAACCGTGCCCAATTTTCCCGTTAACACACCAAACCAAAAAAAACAACTAAGGAAGGACGAAGAATGCGAAGATCGACGGTCGCGCTTCCCATGACCATATTTTCAGTAATGGGTCATATTTTATGGACTTTGAATAAAAATAAAGCTTCCGCCATATGCTCCGCGCTGAGGTCGAAACCACCATGATCCGCAGAAGAAAAAAAATAAACACATCTCCACGTTAAGGATATTACCCGGGACCGTTCCGTTCCAGGCCTTGCGGCATTTTCTGGCTGAAGGTTTTGATAAAATTTACGACCTCTTCCTCCGTAATTTTCTCTCACCCGCGTTTGGTGCGGCCCGGCTCTCCACGCAACATTCACCGGCCGTGGCTAGAGCTAACCACCTTTTCCCTTATGGGTTATGTGTTCTTTACAACAAAAAAAACGTAAACTGCGCTTCAATCTAATGCGAATTCATCCCGGGAAAAGTGTCAGCACCAAATGAAGAAATTATGAATGAGTCAGTGGGTGCGCCGGTTTTGCTCGTGTCAGATGGCAGGGGGTGGGGGGGGGGAGTGAACATTGGGGAAGGATTATGCTGCCGGCTACCAAAATAATACGCGGGGGGGGGGGCGTTTGGAAAGGATGGGAGTGAACATTGGGGAAGGATTATGCTGCCGGCTACCAAAATAATAGGGATGGTTTCAAACAAAGTGTTAATAAATTATGATCCGCTCAGTGTGGCCCGTGCGGCGGTTGGGCCTTATCGAGACTGGTGCAGCATTTTTGGTAAACATAATTTCGCGAATCAACTGATGCTGGTCAATGCTTATGATGATGATGATGATCATAACGGGAAGTGAAAGGGAAACAAAAGGTAGGGAGAGGATGTGCATTTTGCATGCCAGCTTTATCGTCAGAGTCAATCGGGCTCGAGTAAAATTTATAATGCTACAGACGCATCGCTAAATATGCACCGAGTTCTGGTGAACCGTGATGAATGGCACCGGGGTAAAGGTTAATCATAACGATTGAAGTTTTTAGCAATTTTTGTGGCGTAGGCTACCGACCGTAATAATCACCTTACTAATAGCTTCGTTATGATTTTAAGCACTGTAGAAAAATTATATAGCAATAATCAAAATAACCTTTGCTTCAAATTATGCCATCACTTTAGTCTTGTTCTCGAGAAACCCATTCACTATTAAGTGGAACGAATTTTGTTTCACCTTCAATCCATTAAAAGCTAGCCCGCAAACTTTGTGTATCGCTAGCTAACGAAATGTGATCAAGATGTGGAGCATTTTTTTTTTGCTGCTGCCATTCGGTGCAGTGCCAAAACGAAACGGAAGTCTTCCGAAACTCGTTAGCAAAGAAACTAAATTAGTGCCGCCCTGTCAGACATGTTTACGATTTATGGGTAATTACTGCACTTCGTAATGGACACTAGCGAACGGAAAATCTTCGATACCTTCTTCGGAAATGTATGTGCTGCATTTTCCATTTTCCTCGTCCTGAAGGGGATTTTTCTTCCCAAGCTTGATTCGTTGGAAAATGAAATATCATTTTACGGTTTAATGAAATGGATGCAAAAAATGATCATTTTAATGCGAAAGCTAATGCAAAATGGCAATAACAGATCAGTCCATTACAAATCTCATCGAAACATTCCGTACTTCCCACGCTAATGTATTCCGATTGTGATGCGGCGTTCGGTTCATTGTTATGCTAGTCTCGGCCAGCTACTTTCCGATCCGGCCCTGATCAACTTGTGATGGCACTTTCTTCGACTACACTGTCCAACTGGCTGGCGCGAAAACGTCTGCAAGACGCGAAAGATGTGTGTTATCATTAGGCATAAGTCGGGTCGTTCATTCTCCACGTACTAGCGCATGTACCAGCATGTTCGAAAGTACGCACACACACGATTCGAATGTAAATGATTGCCAGCAGCGTCCGAGATGCAAATTGAACCGATGCTCGCAACGCCGGCACAACGGCACTGACAACAATTAACATCCCGCGATCGTTATCTTGATTTGTGCGTGCATTTTGCACAAACGGGCCGGCGTCGCCCGATTGCGTACCATTATGTTTTCGGAAGCCATCCGTACCACCAGCCCAAAATATTATGTACGTTGCACAGCGAAACCCGGTACCCGGTGGTTCAGTACGTGCAATAAATTTAATTACACAAGCATTCGCGACGACGACGGGCGGCCCTTTTCGCGTGCTGACAATGTGTACATGTTTTATGGCGTTTGCAAGACGGTGTGTGCGCGCCAATGTGCCGCGGCCGGCGTTTTGCGTCATGCGAAATGTTGTTGCCGCGTCGCCAACAATCAACGGTAGTTCCAGCTTGGTTTGCTTATGGCCGCGGTCTGTGGTATTTGCTTTATTTTCTTGATGCATCTACCAGTAGTCACCGGGATGGGCTGGTGGTCACGTTTCTTCTCCCTAAGTCCCCCGCCTCGAACCAACCGACACAAACGATGCCGTCAACGAGTTATGATGGGATGTTTTAAAAATTCATTTGTCACGATGCAATCAACCGCAAAACGTTGGCCCATGGCCTACGGCAAACAGGGCAGACAGGGCAGGCCACGAAGATGACCGGAATCAATAATTTACACTGTATGGCGCCCGCGGCAATATGTGACGGTGAGCGTGTGTGTGTGTGATTAAGGAGGGACAAAGAAATCACCGAAGGACAAGGACGTCGTGGCGTTTTGAAGACTTACAATGGAGTAAACAGCTTGAACATAACGGTGGTCGTTATTTCCTAGCGCGACAGCTGCCAGCTGACCAAAGCGAGCGTTTGCAGTGTACTGGGTCGTAGGTCGCAGCCGGCCATTGGTGCTTATCGTCATGGCTTCGTACGGCATCAGCCCGTTTTGTCCATTAGGACAGGTCGTCATCACGTCACGGTACACACACATACACACGCCGTAGATTGGCTCAACCGAACCCTTTACCATTCCTCGGGGAGGCATGCTTTGGCCTCCGAAAAAGCGACTCAACGTTACCAGAAGCCTACTGCCACAACAGCAACATCGAACGGATAAGACCATCAAGGTAGTTGCTTTATCTTGTATGTTGGCTTTTTTTGGTCCCATTTTTTTATCCGGCATTTGCTCTAGTTTTGAGCTTGTTTTCTAGCCTGACCTACAGAGGGCCAAAGTTTGGAGCGAGATAGAGAAACAGCCTTCTTCAGGAACGACCTGTCGAATTTTTTTTTGCTGGCCCCTTTTCTCATTTCTGCTGTGAGTCATGCTCAGTATTTTTGGCACGTCCCTGAACGGATGCTCCAAATGGGTTCACTTACAATTTCGGAACGTTTCTGTCTTATGGTCATCTCCTGATGAAAGGCCTTCTCACGGGAGACTCCTTCGTATGGTGTGGCCGGAAATGGTTGGCACGACAAGACAGACGGAGAGCTGTCTAACGATTTAATTACATAATTTAGTATGGCTTGGTGAATTTTTGTTTTCCTTTTCTTCCATTCCTGCCTACAACCCGTAGAAACGTTTCGACGCGATGCTTAGGTTTCGATTGAGGCCAAATGTCTTAGCACAGAATCGTCCATCGTCTGCGCTTCTACCACAACCCCTCAAAGTTGTGGAAAAAGTCGAAAATCCGTTAAAAGGATGTACCGCACTCAGCCGTGCGGCGAACGGAAAGATACGAGTACGAGTATTGGGGTGAAATTGGCCAAACGATTTGGCTGGCAGCTGAAGAATGTGGCGCCGCGCACGGAAGACGGCAGGACAGCCGCGAACTGGTTTGGAAATTGGCTTTTAATAGGGTGTATGAATGGGTACGCTCGTTCATTTTGGTCCGGGTTTTTTTTTTTTGGGGTAAGATTTTCATCGCCATCGTGTGCGGTAATGCGTGAGCGGAGCTGCAAATTGATGGCCAAATTCGTGCGAGCGGCTCGAGAGGAATTAGTGCCCAATCAGCAAGTAGTTCGGCGTGTGGTGTGCGCTGGTTGGCAGCGGAATGGAAAGTGCTCATTCGTTGGTTCGTCGTTTGCCGCTCTTGAGCAATCGCTTGAGAGTCGGGTAATAACGTCGTTCAACGTGCGAAAGGATGGAAATAAAGTTTTACGATAATTGTGATAAGAGTGGCAAAGTTCTGTGTCTTAAGTGTTGGCTCAAGGAGAAATACGGCGAGTGGCTCTTCAAGTTTGTGAGCGTTGAGCGGAAGCGTTTGTGCTGCTGCGAGCGCGACATAGTTGTGAAGTTGGATGCTATTTTGAAATTCCTAAAATTATTGGTTGGTTGAAGGTGGAAAAAGGTAACAACTTTTCAGAGGACATTACACCTTTCCCCGGATTCAGCTATTGTGTCGTTCTATTCCATTTGCTACAATAATACCCCGTCAAGATGTGAACCTTTCCTGTGTGTAGTTGAATTGGTCCAGGAAACTCTGAAACGTTTTATTTTTCCCGATTAATATGTCAATAAAGTACGACAAGAAAATGTCTCCTCTCGTATGTACCTAGCCTATGGCCATTGTTTATTCCTTAAACAAAGAATTCATAAAGGACATCATGTCGAACATATCTGGCTCCTAAAGCTTTAGTCTGATATGTAGCATAGCTTCGATGGAAAAATTTTATCACATGAATAAAAAAAGAGTTGAACACTACAGACCATCTGGTGTCGGGTTGATCTTTCTCTCTCTATCTCGCTACAACTTTCGATGGAGACGCCCAGTACCTCTTGCTCAATGCTCAATGGAGGCGCCAGGTGCCTTTTGAGTAACAGTAAAATCAATACCCTTTGCCGAGAGGAAAGGATTCACATCGCACGCTTCAGCAGGAAAGGACAGTGTTCCCCTATTTGATATGCGCAACAAATGCGTTACCCTTGCGTTCTCTGCACGGAACGGCTCGATTAGCTGATGGCTTATCGTATTACAAGATGGCGCATCGTATTCAATTTCATCAGCGCTCACTATGTAAAACGCTTCCGCAAAACCTGTGGATTACCATCATGCGTGAATGTTTTATTGCTGATTAATGAGAAAAGTAAGCTCGTAAAATAACACTTCACAAACGAGAGGCCGTGTGTGTGTGTGCATCCTTCAGTGCGAGCCGTTGGCTTAAGAGTCTTGTGCGATTAAGCAGCAGCGCTAATATCTAGCGCGCCGGAGGTGTTGCTGTTGGGGAAGTAAGTACAACGCGTTAGGCACAGTACTGCAATCCAGTAGATGCTTGGAAATGGCAACATAAATCCCACCCTAATGGGACTTCAAACTAGACACTTAATCATAATTTTAAATCCTCTTCCCATTTACGACCATCCTGTCGGCATCTGCAGGCGATTGATGTATGGGGGTTCATTTTACTGCATCAATTGGAAATGGAGGGATTAGTGAGTGTTCTTTCTGGTGATTAAATGTGTGATTTATAGTGAAATGGAATGTGTTTTGTCTTAACTTTGTTTTTATATTTTGTGTGATAGATCGTCGTTTGTAGTTGCGTCATTTTGAGGATTGTCTAGCAACGAAGTTTATTTTCTAAGATGAATAATAAATAAATACATTTAGTACAATAATCGACAAATTAAACGAGCAATTCCCATGCCGACCGTTTCCATCGTCCCGAACCTCAGCCATATGCAGCCAGATGGAGTGTGTAATTAAATATATAGGCTTGTAACACAATTACGGGTACTCGTGTATCGGACACAGGTAGGACAAAGGATTGTCCACAGCATGTACCACCACCGCTATGCGATGCAACAACCATTTCGGGCATGTTCTGATCGTGTCTAAAACTGAAATATAATGTTCTACCGAATTGAACCAAATGGCAGGCTTTCATAGGCCAATTACTTCTCCATTGTGACTACTATCCGTAACAGGACTAAACTTTTGTAATTTGCATGCATAGTACGTGTCGTAAACTGGTGCTAGAGCACATCCCAGGCCAGCATAGTTTGGCCCCTCGAACCAAGCGCCGCTCAGTTTTACGATGCGCTCTGCTAGATTGCTTTCCAGCTCCGGTCCTGGACGCCGGAGGAAAGTTTAATTGAATAACCGTCTACGGCGGTACCTCCGTGCCAGGCACCAATCGAGCAAGCCGATCCTTTCGACACGTCGTCAACCCGAGGGAACTACTAAGACTGTTTAGGTGTAGACGGACCGGGTAGCTGGTGCAGTTCCGCCGTGCAGTTGGGGCTCGTAATTTATTTCATTAAGGTGAATGTCTCCAAACAAACCGCAATGATTATTAGTTCGACGTGTCCGGGTGCACTGGTAGAGTGCCGAGGGTGGCACAATGTGAACCCTGCGATGGAGTTGCAACGATTGCGGGCGTGGTAAAGTGATTGCATTTTATGATGCGCACACGACCAATCTTAATGACACAAAGCTTCTTGCAGCCTCGGAAAAGTGGTAGCGATGTGAAGTAGCGTTCGGGAGTCCATGTTCTCCAACGATCTGGAGGTATGGGTATGTCGCTACAGCGGTATGCTACTGCTGCACTTGCAATCACATTGTTGTGCTAATTGAATTGAAATATTGCTGCACCCTGTGCCTATATTACGGTGGCGGGAGTATATGCTTCTATAATTTGGAAATGATTGAATACATCTTATATGATTCATGGTTAAATGATCGCAGTTATATGCAGATCTATTCTACCTAACTGGACATGATCAAACAGATTTCTGTGAAGCAATTAATACTTGTACTGCTCAAATACACAAAATTATCATGAGAAATAAATATCCATTAGTAATTTCGGGAAATAGGACAGTAAGTTACCTCGTAAGATCAATCGCACTAGAGGCATATACAACAAACCCTTTATAGTTCAAGTGAAAGAAACCAAATGAATCACTCACTGCTCGACGATGTTTCCGCTTGTATTACACACCACTGGTTGTGCTGTGGCTTTTGTTTTTGTTTTGCCCAGTCAGTTACGTTCATTCCGTGATCATCTTGAAAAGTGAAAAATCTATTACCGGATTACAGACACAGCATAACGTACTTCTAGCCATTTCCATGCCTTTCTCGCCACCATTTTCTACTACCAACCAAGTAAAAACAAAAACATTTGCCCCGGGATCGAGTTTGCCACCAAACAGCAGCCGCAGCAACACCAACAAACGAGCGTAAGTGTGAAACGGTGTTGCTCTTCTTTATTACATTACCTGCAATCCTTTTGTCTTCACAATTTCGAAACAGATGGAAATGCGATGGTAGCCACAGACCGCGCGTAAGACTACCGTTCGCAACAGCGCAGCATGTTCGTTGCTATCGTTCCGGGAGCGGTTTATGTTATTCGTGAAACGTCAAACATTCACTTTTCGTAAGGAGATTCAATTTTATGATAATGCTTCGAACCGAACTCTTCCATTCGATTGCATTTCTTATCATGTTCGTTTCTCCCGTTCCAAATGTTTTGATGCGACGGTTTGTGCTGTTGGACGCGCGAAAAGAAAGCAAATGATGGTGGTTTGGATCATTTGTATCCGACGGGGTTGCCGCAGTCGATCGTTTGTAATGGACGTGTGCGTGATTGCGGGATGGTCGTTTGGATAGACGATCGATTTAACAGTCGACAATTGAATTTCAGTGATAGTTGGGGAGCTTTCTTCCTAGTCTTGCTGCCGAATAACAATCGATAGGTCGTCGAACAATCGTCAGTTGGAAAAAGTGTTAACGCGTGAAAGGAAATAAAAACAAGGGTAACAAAGTTGAAATCGTCCCGAAGGGAAATAAAGAGCATAACAACAAATTAAATCAACATCGCTTTTTCCGAGCATTTTATAGGAGTTTTAACAGTTTCAGAAAAATAACATACACATCAAACACAAACACGCTTTAAAGTGTTTTAATCAAATGTAAACTTTTTCCGTTACTATATTTACTCTCGCTCGCCCAGATCTCCCGATAAGCCACTGTCAATGTCTTCTCCATAATTAATCGCATTTTCATGGCCGTGAACAGTGCAAGCCACCACCTCGCCCGTGCTCGTGTCTCGTAATGGAAATGGCAAATGTTTCAACAGTTTAATCGCTCCCTTTGAAAATGCACATGCACGATTGTTTGCATGTCGACAATCTGTAATTATTTATCGATACAACTGCACGACACACGTGCCGCCAACTACGCACAGCCCAATGACTTACTGCTTCGCATTGAGCAATATATGTGTTGCTCTATGTGTATGTGCTAGAGCATCCTTTTACCTCGCAACCAACCACGAACCCGTGGATCTGGAAATAATGTCTCACTTTTCACTGGTATGTGTCTATCCGGGTTGTGAAACCGTGGGACAAGACACAATGGCTGTATTGCAGTGCAGCACGAGTAATATCCTCACGCAACACCAGGCTTTTATGCCTTTATGGATCGTTCGGGGATGGTTCATTATCGAGAGGCATTGAATTACCGCAAGCGGGGTACATCGAATGATCGATAACTGCGTGCGTATGTGCGTGTGTGTGGAACGTCGGTCGTATTTTCTAATCGTAATTTAATTGCGCTCGTTTACCCACGTCATCCCGCTGGCTGTCGTTGCTGAAGAGTGAAAAGATCTGCCCGTTCCATAACAGACATACTCCAGCCAATTCGTGTAACAAAGGGAAAGTGCTTCGTCGAACATTGCAATCGATCATTTATCGATGAATCTGTTTTACACCACCAATACGCAAACGATAATAATGCTCTCGATGCTACAGCAGCGAAGCGTTGTGTCCGTAGTGTGGCTCTTTGACGCAAGGCCCGTATGAAAAGCATTGGCTGATAAATGTATAGAATGCATGTCTGTTCTTCGCATAACACCGGGCGAACATTGCGTATGAGTGTCTGTCTCTCGCGGCACCTAATCGATTCGGAAACCGTCCAATGTCATGCCAATGACACTTTGGAGCGATATGACGTATGCAAATCGTCGTCCACGCTCTCGTGATCGAAGCACGGACATTTGTGAGCAGTTAGTTTACTCGAACGTCATGTCCGGGGTGTAGCGACAGTGCACAAAGGCTCAATGCTCCCTTGACATTCGTTCACTGACATCGTAATCTTCGGACGGCCACATGCGCAAGGGTCAAGCAATCATCTTTTGTTTTCCATCGTGCCGGAACTGTTTATCGATCGACAGCAGATTGAGGTGGAATTCAAATTGATAAATTAACGAGCAATTAAACTGACCTCAATTCCATTAGCAGCCTTGCTGGTTTGGTGCGACTGGTCGCGCGCATCGAACATATGTGAGAATTGTACATGCAGTGTACGGATTCGTGTCATTTTGGTTGAAATGTTCCTTATTAAGGATTATTTTTGAACAAGTGTTTATATAGGTTCTTTATTTTGTCTTTAACATTGGGGATTTTGTAGTACCAAAACAGTGTTTTATTTTTGTTTACTCGACATTCCACAAGATTTTAAAATATTTAAGTATTACCTATTTACATAAAACTTAACATTTTATTCCCCCTGCGAGTGATGATTAAAGTTTCCACTTCACAGTGCAGAATTTGCTTCTGTAGCTGAAGTTTTATTCGTTAAAAAAATGGAATCATTCGATTCTCTTGTGGCAGCATAACTGCACTTACCGGTTAATCCTTTTAAACACAAAAACAACATGGTCTCTCTGTTGGAAGTTTCCACTTAACTGTTTCAATGCAATGCAACAGCTACTTTCATCGCTTCTCGGTAAGCAAGCAAAACAAATTAAACTGAACAGGTAGAGCGGAAATGCTTGGGAAAGCGTCTGTAATTAGTGAATAAACATTGTTTGTTGTTTGAAAACAGTTTCATGCTGATTCTTAGATTTTGACACGGAGTGAAGTTTTCTTTATGATATTACTCCATTTCTTTTTATCAATCAATCGCTGTCAGTCCACACAACAGAATCTTCTGCTGGTCCAACAAGATCATCATTATGCTACATCCCCTGGATGTGGCTTATCTTTGTTGAGTCGTTTAAGATCGTTGATTAGCTTTTGCAACGGTTCGTTTGAAAAGATTTGATTGTGGTATAAAACCATCATCATGGAGATAGACTGTCTAATTTTGGGCAGCATCGCATTTCGCCTTTGCCTAGCTCACCGTGCGCTCTGGCAATGGGGATCGTTTTGTGATTCGTCATAAGATGCCACACTCGCTCGCGCACACAATGATACGATAATTTAATCAAGCTCACATTCCAATATACTTCTTGGTCTCCGTTGGTTCTCTTCGCTGCTTTGAAAACGGTTGGCAGCATATCCAACCAACAAAAAAAAAACCCCCGTAACGTATCAATGTCAGACCTCCGTAACAAGTGTGGTTCAAGATTTCCATCTTGGCGGGATGCGAGTAGCAATGCGGAAAAATAAGCGGATAAAATATGCTTACGAGATATCAATCAAGCGCGGGTCATGCCTCGGTGCGTAAGTGATGTGGTGTTCTTATCGCGGAGCACGCATGGTGCTAGGAAAATGACGTCAAAATACGGCACATCATGCTCGTGGTGTGGCACGATGAACCCATCGCAACCCGCAACAGACAGACAGACTGATCGAGTCCGGAAACAATTGCACAAGTTTGTACAGGTGAGGTGAGCTCAGGGCTCGAGGGTGTACTTCTTCGAGTGTTTAATGATTTATCATCGTTTCGATAGCTTTCGTTTCGGTAATGACATGATAAGGTATACATTCGGTACGGTTTGCGTAGATGATAATGACAAACGAGAGAAGCGAACATTACTAAGATAGACTTCCGCTCCCTAAAAGTTGGGAACGATATCATCAAACTGTGGAACAAATGCATGTATGATGATGGTCATGTTTTTTTTAAATATGTTTTTTCAAACCATTAATTGCTTTTCAAATTATATTTACATAAAACTCGCTAAAGCATCAAAACGTTAAATTTTTATAGTTGTCTTGTGGTGAAACTGGAACACCATTTTCAACTCGTAACGATGTCCACCTTACCTAATGGTTTGTTTGGCCACTGACAGAGGCGCAAATTTCCCTGATAAGCGAAGATACGGCGATACGCCAAAAGCTAGAAGCGACACACGCACACACTCCCAGTAGCCGGCATAAAACGCTTGTACGGGCGCAGTAAAGAAGCGCGTTTTCTTACAGAACAAAATGACAGGAAAATGGTGAGCCCAAAGTAAATGTTTTCCGACTGCTCTTACCGGCGTGCCGTGAAACCGAGGTCGAAGATAGCGACTAACAGAAGCGGGGCCCGCGGGCTTGTCGAAATGATGACGGTAATAATGGTGTGTATTCGGCACACAAATTACACCGCCTGTATGTGTGTGTGTGTACGCATCTGTGAGAATATAAGGTGCACACCTTTACGGGGTACACACATTTCGGTAAACTTTCGGTTAACCACTGAAAGCTAACTGTCGCTTTTACCTTGCCAGGTGGGAAAGGTTGGAAAAGCATTTTTACTTCCCGGTTTCCTTCGCCCATCCGCCCTCCCCTGGCTCCCTTACATAAAGCGGCAGCCCGTTTGTAGCGAACTTTCGCTGATGTGATATTGTAATGTCCTGCAGAGACAGTACGCCACCTGTGCCTGACATCCGCAACGCGGTACGGTAGGCATGTATGACTTGCGAATGCGAAAAGTATGTGTGCATTAAGTATTTGAATGCGTGTGTTGTTTTTTTTTCACTCTCTCCCTCTCGCCTCTTTACATATACTACCGACCGAACCCCCGCCCTGCTAGAAATGTCATATTTTGTTCGAACAACATTTGAGTGGGTCCCGCAACGTGCGGTTCTGGGTCACAGAACAACGGCAAGTGACAATTCGCCGAACGCAATACGCAACCGATATGGTGTGTGTACTTCGGTGCGAGTTGGTATAAAACTACCAATCATACCACACTCGAAGAAGCGCATAGTCATTGCCCATCACGAAATTCATGTTCTACCCACTCCGGCATGCGCCAGATGATTGACGATTTAGTCGGTGTGTTGCGCTGCGTGCGAATGCCCTGCACAATAGCGCGCGTACACGCTCGTATACACGGGGAAATCTGCTGTCTGCTTTTGGAGACATTTTGCGACATAACGCAGCATGACAAAATTGGAAAAGCCTGAACAAAAAATGCTCCATATATATATGTTGGTTTTGCTGTTTAACTCGGAGGGGTTTTTTTTCCTTCCAGCTGGGCCACGGTGATACACATGTTTCAACGGTGGGTGCGAAATATAGGGTCTATGACGCTTTGGTGCACCACCAATGTACCGGGAGCCGTAAATATCGTCCATGTCTAAAAGGTAATTGACATGCCAGAAAACCGATGCTCGTTACTCGGTTATTGATTGTGTTTGATACATTTGTCATGGGTGTGCGGATGACGCGGATGAAGCATAGATTAAATTGGGCATCGGGTATCAGGTGTTAAATAAAACTAAAAGCTATCGTTCGGTAATGGTGTCACAGTTCAAGTGCCTTTAAAGGTCATGCATTTTCATGTTATTGCTGCAGTCGTTGTTATTATCGCGGTGAATGAACTGCATGATTGTGAGTTTTGAATCATGAAGTTATATCATTTTGGCACGTCTTCTAACGTTTCCTGTATTAATAATTCCACTCTTAACTATTTAACATAATGGACAATTGCGGTACATACATAGCTCGTAGAGTCCTGGATTATAAATTTCCTACTGAAATATCATTAATCTTCTCAACTTTTCAACAAACTTTCATGTGGGACTGATGACCCGCAGTACACTTAGCAAGACTCTCGGACCGGAAACAATTACCCAAAGGGATGGATACCCTCTTAACATATTCTTCACCGCTGTCACCATTTTCAGCAATCACTTGTTGTAATGAAATTAAAAGCAAATGCAATCAAACGAATCGGTCACAAGTGCTGCTTACCCTTCGCCAACAAGTCGTACGTCAATCCGTCTTTTAAAAGCTTCCCTTGTTCCTCACGTGTTTCGGGTTCGGCAGCTCCTGCGCAACTCTACATGAGGTGGTAAGCTGTGGAGACTAGTTTTAATTAAATAGTGTGCTCGATAGTTAGTCTAACTTCCGATACGACTCATACCTTGATGGTGGCAACTGTGTAAAAGTACGTTGGTGGACCCGGTGCCGGGAAAATTAGGACAAAGGAAGCTTATGAATGGGTTATGCTGTTGATTGCTTTTGAAATTGAATCTCAACCCGGATGAGGAAGCTTTCGTTAAACATGGAATGGTAGTGTGTGCGTTCGCGGTGTACATGTGATACACAAGAACGTGAACGTGTTGGAATACATTTAGTCGCTATTAACACGATCAGTTCAAATCCAAAGCGATTATTTTATTATTGATTTAAAATTTTGATATCGAAAATCAATTCTATTTGGATTAATAGTTCTAAATGTATTTAAACCCGCTAGAGCTCCTTTGTCGATAAATAATTTTTATTTCATCTAAAAGATCAAGTAATCACGCTATCGAATAGAAAATGAATGTTTTAAAGAATGAACAAACATATGAAAAAGCCCTGTTTTGCATTGTTTCTTTGGGTGGCCTACTGAAATAAAAGTTGGATTTTTATAACATCTGCATTGAAAAAGGATTCTTAAGCCCGAACAGAACGGTTTTGTCCTTTTCAAAGGTTATATTTGTGATGGAAAACCCTTTTAATTTAAGCTGTCTCATTCAGGTCAAGCGTCAGTAAAATTGAATTAAAAATTTGTACCTTAGAAATATTATTTGATGCATACACAAAACAGCTTCGTCCTGTAAATATATTACATAATGTTAATATATCCTTACAGGACAATCTTCTCAAACAATCATACAGAAAAACAACATTACAACAACAACAAAGTGTAGTAAAATATACATAAAGCATTGTTTGGCCCATTGCTCACAAAATCCATAACCGATAAAGCTCATTCCACACCAGCCCGTGTGCATCCACAACATCCACCCGTGTGTTTGCCTCCGGAAGGAAAGAAATGGTAAAAGTCAGCCCAGCCTGAACTCAACTTGATCCAAATCCAGGGCTTCCTTAAATCGGCAGTTGCTCTCTTACCACGCTGTCAGAGCGGTACAAAGTTGGCCCGACTTTTGTGCCGGGTTTTCTATTCCACTTCCTGGAAAACCATGCGCAAAATATTGAATCAACTTTTTCCGCTGAATAATTTATCGATCGGTTCATTCTTGTTTTTTTCTTTTTTCGTTTTACCGGAAACCGTGCTTGGTGGTGGAGAGCGTTTTGGTGCGGATGGTTTAGCATCGATCGAGAAAAAAAGGTACAGGTAATTGGTGCAACGGCTAATGGTAGCAAGTGGTGCAGCACGAAGCACGGAGACCGGCTAGCGAGGGGATCGAAAAATCGAAAAGCTTTGGCCGGAAAATGCCACATAGCTGGGGGATAGGCTAACCACCTCGAGCGGTCAAGAAATAAGACCCGGGCCGGGTTTGACCTGCCCCGGCAGCTGTAAATGGTTTGCCTGCCAATTGAGGCAGAAAATTTCCCATTTAAACAACTCAAGGTACGAATGCGTAGGAAAAGCTGTGTGCTGTGAGAGGATCTTACCAATGGTGGGGATGGTTCGGCAGGCAAATGGGCAGCACGGTAGAAGCAACACAGCAGTGGATAATGGTGTGCTGGTAGCCGGGGACACCATTTTCCTAATCCCTCTCTTACACAGTCGGCAGTATTCTGGTACTGGATCAAACCGTGTCTGAATTGTTTACCTTCCAGCCAAGTGTAAAAAATGCATACCGTTTGCCGAGTGGCGGTGTTTGCTCTTAAACCGAAAATGGACACGCTGCGACGGACGCTGTTGGTAGACATTCGCGCGGAGACATGCCACACATTTTCTTACGAATTTTGGTGACTTCCGACCGAAACTTCTGCTCCGAGTACGGCACAGTTTCCGTGTGCGGGTTTTTCCTGGTGGCCTTGCATTACAGTAGCCTACCGTGTGCGACAAAAATGCGACAGCACTGAGCTCCCTGGCAGGATGAAATGGTGTGGTGAGTGAAAGGTAAGGAAATTTGCGGTACTATTTTGTCTTTTTCTGAAAATTGAATATTTTCTCACCAACAATGCTGCGGCCGTCGAACGCCACTGGGTCGGAGGCGCCACGGTAAGCGTGTGTTTGACAGAATTCATCCAGGTTTTTGGGTTTTGGGAGCCGGTTTCAACGCAAAATGACTAAAGTATGACTATGAAAAATATGTTGCCCCAACTATTTCATCAGTACCCGGTGCAGCAACTCAACTTCACCGAGGGGCGGCAATATGTATATGCACGTTCAAGAAAAGGCTCTACACTGTGCTGTACATACTGGATGTTGAAAATATCTCACTCTGATGAAAAGCTCCCACCTTCACCGAGGGGCGGCAATATGTATATGCACGTTCAAGAAAAGGCTCTACACTGTGCTGTACATACTGGATGTTGAAAATATCTCACTCTGATGAAAAGCTCCCACCCTGTCTCATCTCTTCTGGCCCTCACACACGCACACAGGCTGTTTTATGAACGATATTGACCATTTGTCAGAAAATGTGAAACCTTTTTGCTAACGCATTGAAAGGATGCATTCCTGTACTGGTTCCACACAAAACCGCCCATCTCCAACTATTCACTTTAGAAAATTGAATCCATACAACGGCCCAACCATTTCAAAAGGTGTGCAGCAAACGAAACATCTTTTGCTCGTGTACGATGTCACTGAACCGTAAAAGAGGCAGATAAGAGGGGGAACACTTCAAGAGGAAACCTCGTAACAGTTTGCTGATAAACCGTCGGAATATTCTACAGACCGAGTATTCTTTTTTAATCATTGAAACAGAAATAGAATTTAGTTTCTAAAGCTGCCTATTCGCTGTAAAGTACTGTTTAAGTTTCGATAAAAGAAAATGTTATCTACACGTGAATGTCGCAGAAGGTGCTTGATATAAAATGTAAGTAGATTAAAGTCTTCTTCTTCTTTCGTGGCCTGCTCCTAGGGAGCACGTCGAATAGACATGGCCTGGTGTCCAATCCGTTTCCAGGAAACTCGGTTAATGGCTGCATTCCTCCACCCCCGGCTGCATCCGATATCCCTCAGGTCTGACTCCACTTGATCCAGCCAAAGAGCTCGCTGTGCTCCTCTGCGCCTCGTGCCGAACGGGTCGCTGACGAGCACCTTCCTTTCAGGGCATGAGTCCGGCATCCTCATCACGTGCCCCAACCAGCGTATCCTTCCGGCTTTGACGACCGTCAGGATGTCTGCATCGTCAAACAGCTCGGCTAGCTCGTGGTTCATTCTCCTTCTCCACACGCCCTGCTCGCACACACCGCC
>KZ061845.1:244214-284447 GCA_002091835.1 Anopheles maculatus
AGGAAGGTGCTCGTCAGCGACCCGTTCGGCACGAGGCGCAGAGGAGCACAGCGAGCTCTTTGGCTGGATCAAGTGGAGTCAGACCTGAGGGATATCGGATGCAGCCGGGGGTGGAGGAATGCAGCCATTAACCGAGTTTCCTGGAAACGGATTGGACACCAGGCCATGTCTATTCGACGTGCTCCCTAGGAGCAGGCCACGAAAGAAGAAGAAGACTTTAATCTACTTACATTTTATATCAAGCACCTTCTGCGACATTCACGTGTAGATAACATTTTCTTTTATCGAAACTTAAACAGTACTTTACAGCGAATAGGCAGCTTTAGAAACTAAATTCTATTTCTGTTTCAATGATTAAAAAAGAATACTCGTTTTTGGGTTTTGGGAGCCGGTTTCAACGCAAAATGACTAAAGTATGACTATGAAAAATATGTTGCCCCAACTATTTCATCAGTACCCGGTGCAGCAACTCAACTTCACCGAGGGGCGGCAATATGTATATGCACGTTCAAGAAAAGGCTCTACACTGTGCTGTACATACTGGATGTTGAAAATATCTCACTCTGATGAAAAGTTCCCCCCCTGTCTCATCTCTTCTGGCCCTCACACACGCACACAGGATGTTTTATGAACGATATTGACCATTTGTCAGAAAATGTGAAGCCTTTTTGCTAACGCATTGAAAGGATGCATTCCTGTACTGGTTCCACACAAAACCGCCCATCTCTAACTATTCACTTTAGAAAATTGAATCCATACAACGGCCCAACCATTTCAAAAGGTGTGCAGCAAACGAAACATCTTTTGCTCGTGTACGATGTCACTGAACCGTAAAAGAGGCAGATAAGAGGGGGCACACTTCAAGAGGAAACCTCGTAACAGTTTGCTGATAAACCGTCGGAATATTCTACAGACCGAGTATTCTTTTTTAATCATTGAAACAGAAATAGAATTTAATTTCTAAAGCTGTCTATTCGCTGTAAAGTACTGTCCAGGTTTCGATAAAAGAAAATGTTATCTACACGTGAATGTCGCAGAAGGTGCTTGATATAAAATTTAAATAGATTAAAGTACGAAACAGATTAATAAGTTTTTTAAGATAATGTTTTCTAATCTCCTTCTTTTTTGGCAATAATACATAGAGTGCAACTTGACTTCATTTTACCCGTTGCTGGATAGTCAGTTTACGGATAGTCAATCATACGAGAGGGCCATGGAGACTGGATTCGATACCCTGCCGTGTGTTGACCGGGGTTGCTATCGACTTGGTAATCGATATGCCCCAATATAATTTTAATACTTGCTTTTATAATACCTCATATTTCTAAAATATTCTCCAAGACCTCTCGAGGTTTTAGTTTGCGAAGTGCCTTTATTTAAAGAAATAAAAGAAGCAAACTATTTACTTCGGCATAGTTAATAATGATATTTAAGAGTGCAAATTTTATATCCGTATCGATCGATGCAAAAATGCTTAAGCCTTAATATTTTATAGTTAGGAAACTGACAACAAAACTTGACCTATTGTAAGATCTTACTGGTTGCCTGAGGGAATATTTACCTAATAGGTAAGGCTTTACTGTTAAACCATGCTACCGAAAACTAACAAACTTAAATCCTTATAAATCAGATTATCGTTGTGTAGCAGCCCAATTTCAGCAGGTGTTTTTGTTCACCACCAAGCTTCAACGATGGCCCATCTTTTTGCACACCACACGGGTAGAGAACAGGTTGATGAGTACAGCATAGATTGAAGCTCATCGTTATCCATCAACAACCACCATAATAAGCTTCCGTCCGAGCCGGGGATGCAAATGAATTAAAAATTGGCACAAAAAAAAAAAACGCTACCACAACATCGCATCGCTGTGTGAAACAGGCACTGATAAAAATGAAACATGTTGGAGTAAAAAAAGACGCGGATACACAAAAATTTGACCATACTCCCCAGACATGCTCCCCGTTTTCTTCCAAACCACGACTCCGGCTGTCACAGGCGGCGCACGGTCGCTCTATGATGTGTGTAGTATGATGATGTGCATAAAAAACACACACACACACACACACATGTAAATGTGTCATTATCAAGGGATACAAAATGGTGTGACCCTTCACTAGTAAGCCGACAAAATTAATTTTTCATTCGCTAAGGATGAGTAACTGCTCTTTCTGACCGTACACAGTCATTGCTGTACCGGCCTCGAAATAATCAGCAGCAAACGATCTAGCGATAATCAAACCGGCAACTCAAACAAAACATTACTCATCAGGTAGATTTGGCGTTTGGGGATACTGACGAATTTATTACCCTGCTAATAATGGCAGGAGGCTCGACCGAATCGTACGATTGTTTGACGATAAATCGTGTTGATCATCATGTGAGTGCGTAAACACTACACCAACACACAGAACTGCGATTGTTTCCGTCAACATCGCTCAGTTGCAGATCCTTTTCTGGTTGTGGAAAGAGCTGGAAGTTTGGCGCGGTTACATGAACTTGGAAGTTTCGCGATCAAAAGCGCGTCTATTGCCTCACAAGGGCCAGATGATAAAAGCAAGCAGCGAACAAGCGTCACCTCAGAATGCATAGCAAGGCGGGGAGTGGAGAGGTGCCTGTCTCTACCCTGCCTCTTGTCCTCTTTCTGCTGCTAGAGAGCAGCATGACGGGGCAGATATTAAGATGGATGGAAAACCGGTGTAGACCTGGTTCAGCACATCTGCGTAATGTAGTTATGGCTGAAAATTATACAAAATGATAACAACACTGTGTGGTGCATGTGCTTCATGTGTATGTGTGTCCTGGGGTGGAAGCGTTTTGATGCCACTTCCTCATTAGAGTGCCGTGCTATAGGTGGTAAAAGCAGAGGATGCAATGGCTACTACTACTCTAGGTAGCTGGCAGCGGAAAGTGTTTTATTTTTATTAGTTTTTAAGTTTTTCACATGCAGATGATGCGTCGAGATACGACCGCTTGTGTTTGGTTATGTTTAATTAGAGCTTTTAAGCAGAGCTTTTTCTATTTTGCGGGATATTTGACAGTTTTTGATACCATAATGGATTTGTTGTAATTTTAGTAAATTTAAAAAAGGAAAAAAAATATTCCTACACCTATTTAAATTTCTTAAACTTCTTTCATGACTCACCATCCTATATGCCGCTCATCATACTGTCGAGTTTGAATTTGTACAAATAGTTTGCAGATATGTTGAATACTTTGTCACCAAATCAGAATGTTATGAAGATTTAAGTCATACCACTATGTCCTGCAAATACCTACACGCCCACGCCACTACCATGTTGAGAACATAATCCTTGAAAGCTGTTCTGCTGCCGTTTCGAAGCTCTTGTCGTCCATCTGTGCCAAAGCAAATCGTATCAACAGTTTTAAAATCTGTCTACAAACTTCTTGGAAAAGAGGGAAAGGATTGAATGGGAAAGACAAAATGGGTTTATGACATACTGACAAACAAACGATGTGTGTATGCTGTTCTTGTTAAAATAACAATACATTGGTCCTTCCCGGACGGCAAGCACGTCTTCTGTGTTCCGTAGTGGAGGGAAAGCTTCCCGAGCAAACCCTTTAGTTGTTGTTGATGATATTCTAGTACATACCAAATTCACATATTGTAAGCTTTCCCACCACCACCACTACCACCACCACCAGTATCGCTGGGAAAACGGCGTAATGCTGTGTTATTAAATTCCTCTACGCACGGAGTCCATCGCGGCTGGCATACACGTACACGTTTCGCCCTTTCTCGAGACACTACGTATATACGCCACACAAGCTCCATCAACATCATGCCCACCCAGTACATGGGTTTGTGCTGCTGTACTTTCTACCCGGCGAAAGCCCGCCCGTTCTGTAATAATATTTTCCCACCAGTATCTCTGGGAAAACGGCGTAATGCTGTGTTATTAAATTCCTCTACGCACGGAGTCCATCGCGGCTGGCATACATGTACACGTTTCTCCCTTTCTCGAGACACTACGTATATACGCCACAGTACATGGGTTTGTGCTGCTGTACTTTCTAACCGGCGAAAGCCCGCCCGTTCTGTAATAATATTTTCCTACTGACATAAAGCGTGTCGTCTAGTGTCGCCATCTGCAGTGGCTTCTTTGAACATCCCAATCATGCACCAGGCGCTCCCGGAGGCGCGATAAAGCTAAGAAAAGGAAAATAGTGCCAGAAGTCTAAACCAGAGCACAAAACTCAACATATTTACTCAAGCAGCAGCAGCAACATGCTTCGTCGCGTTATTCTTCCCATGTATCGGTCTTCATTCGGTCGATCGTCGCTTCACGTTCGGTGAAAGGAAACTGTTTCATGTGTGCAGCAGGATGCTTCCAGCAGCCGATTCCGATGACACGGCGAAAGGAAGAATGTAAACTCAGAAAACACACGTGCGCCTCGTGAGGGTTTGCTGCATCGTAATGCATTCACACTGCAGTGACACTCTTGTTGCGCTGCGTTTCGCGGCTTCCACCATCGTCAGCAAAAGGGGAATGGATGATGGGCAAAATCAAATGAATAGAGAAGAATGCCTCGCAGCAAAGGCAACGATAACGAGTGCGATAGCGCCGAATGCTTTGAAAGGTGAATGCTCGCCCAGGGAGAAGAAATGGTTGTCTGTCTATCTGACTGTAAGTCGTTGCAATGTCCCGCATTATAAGGTTCGGTTTTTGTTTGCCACCGTTTTCCTCACACTCGGCCAAGCTTTGTACTGCCGAATCTGTATGGGTTACCGCCACTTCCACCAGCACTGCACGAGCGGGGAAAGGCTCAAGTCGTTCCCTTACGAATTGCAACGTTTTGATGAAAAATAATATCCCTTTTTTACACGTACCGTGGGGGAGAAAAGTGTTAGAATGGTGCTTTATAAAGTTTTATGTGTCTTTGGGGTAGCATCGCGCCAATGTGGGTACGAAAACTTCCATAAAGATATGAAATTTTAGCAAAAGGTCGAAGAATGTAACTTGATAACAGTGCCAACCGTAACACATCTGTAGCTGTATGATTTGATGTGCGTTCTGTGCATGTTTAGTATGGTGATAACGCGGTGCTGCCAAAGCTGGGGCGGCAAAGTTTTTGCCGCAGACATAAAACAGCGAAAATTAGCTCTACAAACTAATAAAACATTTTATTTTTAAACTTTTTATTATACCGTGCTAAAAGGGATCTGATGCTATGCTGTGTGGTTTAATTGAATAAGCATTTTGCACCATTTTCCAGTAATTTGTTTCATAAACTTTACACAAAAGGTCGCTCTTTTACAGTTGTACTTTCCTCCAGCCATTCTTGGCTCGTTGCGTACATTGACGTACAAATGAGAAGTTGAAAAATCATTCGAAAATCCCCACCAAAATGCTTATTGTCACCGATGTGTAGCCACATCGTCACCATCACCAAAGGCACTAACGCGGTTCGGTTAACAAATTGTACTCGTCGGTCTGGTGTGTTTTGTCCGCTTTCGTGGAAACAGTTGAAACTCTCCACTTATTTTCCCTATCAAATTAAATCTTTCTCTGAACTAACATCTCGATTACCTTTGTTAAGCGCTTACGTACATCTTCTCCTTTCATCTTTTCCCATTGCAGGACGAGAAATAGCTGACGTCGAAGCGTTGCTTCAAGCGCAACAATTGCACCGACCGAACATCTCATCGCACGAAGAAGTGCCCCGGCCGTGGTTCGGCCCGGCAGTGAGCGATAAAAAGTGCTCTCGAAAGGAATTCCTACGCGCTGCACGAAGGTACGGTTTAGCTGCTGCGAACGATGAAAACGAAAAACATGTTGCCAATGGCAGAGCAGCACTGGGAAATAGAACAGCAGCGCCGCCACCATCACCATCGCCATTGTGTGTTTGTGTAGGACGTGTCATAGCCCACGGTGGAAAAGGCTAGCTTTCCTAAGAAGCTAGATGTTTTCCCTTCGGTCCGACGAGACAGATCCAAACGTATCCCCGCGATGCACCAAACTGACGGTGAGGTCTGCAGCTGAATAAATAGAAGGCAAACACAATTTCAATGATAATCATCATCTGATAGTGGAAATAATCGCTAGCAATTTTGACACCGTCGCTACCAGCTGTGGTGCCGGAGCTGGTACCATTTTAAAGCCCCGACGACAGTTGGGCTCCCGGTTTCTTCGTGAATCTTGGGACCGACGACTGCTCTATGTGTGCTCCAAGCGCAGCAGAATAAATAGCGTCCTTCGTAGTGTTGCGTGAAAGTCGTAAGGACGCGTAGTGTGCGGTGGGGGTAGTGAAAGATCTCAAAATGTGTGCTGGGACGAGCTGCACGAGCAGGACCAAAATGAGTGTGCGGAGAACCGGTGATGACACAGTGCCACTTTGCACCAAATCTCGGCGAACGGGTCGACGACGGCCCGGCTGCTTGAGGTACGGTGTGATGCTGGTGCTGTTGCTAGTGCAACTGCAGCTTAGCATAGTGGTCCAGGGAACGGAAGAGTCCGACTTTACGAAACAGTGCAGCAACTGCAAGTGTAGCTGGAAGAGTGGTAGAAAGAGTGCGGACTGTACGAACCAACGGTTACCGGTGGTGCCGCAGGAGTTGAGCAACGAGCTGCAGATCCTCGATCTGTCGCACAATCAAATTGATGAGCTGCCATCGAAAACGTTCGAAGCCTCCCAGCAGACAAACCTGCAGAAGTTGTACCTGCGCCACAACGGTATGAAGCGGGTCGATAGAGACGCGTTTCGCAACCTAACCATCTTGATCGAGCTCGATCTAGCGAACAACAATATAACTGCGCTCGAGGCAGGCGTATTTGACGATCTGACGAAGATACGTGTTATCATACTGAACAACAATCAGATCGAGCGGATCGACAAAAGCTTGTTCAACGGATTGCAGTACTTAACGAAGGTGCATCTGCGCAGTAACCGGCTGGTGCGGATAGCACTGAACAGCTTCATCAACGTGCCGAACCTGTCCCAAATCGAGCTCGACTATAACGAGCTGCAGGCGCTACGAAAGGAATCATTTTCGGGGCTTGAGAACAGCGTCGAGAACCGGATGCAGTTCCCTGGAGTTTGCGAAAATGCAACGTTCATCTGTAAGGTGACCGGTTTACCGTTGCCCAAAATCGACTGGTTGTTCCAAAAGCGATCGTTCTCCCGGCACGATCAGCGGTTACGCGTTACCGAGGCGGTACGGACGAATGCCCGCGATCAGAGCGAGGTGTTGGTGTCGGAACTGACGATCGTTGGCGTGCGCCCTTCGGATCGGGGAACGTACGTGTGCAAAGCAACGAACCGGGGTGGAATCGATGAAAGTGAGCAGTTCTTCGATCTTAAAGCGGATCCCCATCCAATCACCTCGGCGACACGCTCCAAGGACATCCTACAGATCGTGCTGATCGTGGTCGTAGTCGCACTGCTGCTCGTAGTTATTGCCTGGGTGCTGCTCTACTGCATCTGCTGTAGAAAGCGCCGGTTTAAGAAAAACTCCACGATGAGTGAAAATGGACTGAGTGAAATGAACACAAAGATGATGGACAAGTCGCAGAACGATTCGATCCTGAACAGGTCGGTCATTGAGGAGATGCAAAAGAGTCTACTGACGGAGGTGAATCCGGTAGAGAAGCCACCGCGGCGAGTTGATATTGACGCGGGCGAAAAGGGACCGGGAAGCGGTAGCCAGAGTGGTGCCGGCGTTGACTACGACGAGAAGCACGAGGCCAACCGAACACTGCTGGAAGAGACAGGTTTTGGTGAGTACGGAGCGGGATTTTAACGACTAAGGTTTGCTTTAAGAATCACTTGTGCTTAAAGCTTTTTTTAGAGCTGGTTTTGTTACAGCTACATAGTGATGTTATGTTTTATTATGCTTCTTGATGCATTTTTCGTGTGTAGAACATGAGCAGCTTTAGTTAATAGTACTTATACTACTGATAGTTAGTAGGAAAAGTGTTCCGAAAGATCTAAAACTTATAACTAAAATACCTCAAGTAAAGCAATGTGTATTAAATATGGCCATGCTAAATAATCATTTTCCTAGTAAACATCAAGTAATGTTGTTTAGTTCGATACCTATATTAATTATTGTTTTATACATTTGCTATTGAAATTATTGCTCTATCACTTGTTTTACTAAGAAGTAGATAATATGTTACAAAGTTTTGCAAATTTTTGTGTTATTCATTTTTGTTTAACGCTCTTTTAAGTTGCATGTGCTTCGATAGTCATCTGATTAGACAAGCAAAGGTACACAAGAGCGTAGCATTTGTTGCTTTCTCGGTCGTGCCAATTGCCGCCGAGCTGGTGCTGCTTTCGACTCCCCCCGTGGAAGCTGGCAAACTTTTATTTCATAAGATCTTTTTCTCTCCATCTCTCTATTCCCCTCTAATCGTTGCGTTCTTTTCTAGTCACCCAGGATGAGGAAACAGCTTCGGTGGCGCTGTCGGACACGAACCCGCGCTCTCGTGCCACCTTCGTAGATGACGGCTGCGGGACCAATCTGCCGCCGGACCTGCTAGCATTCCCGGCCCGCTTCCCCCAGTCGCCCTCGATACAGAGCTCGATGTCGAACATTCACGATGGGCGCATCTACGGTAAATCGCCGCTGGCCAGCCCGATTTACCAGACCGGGCCGGGCACCAGTCTGGGCGGGGCCGGCTCGGCACAGATGCCGGCCGGCTTCCGCACGCTGCAGCACCCGAAAACGGGCCGCACGATAGCGATTGCGGCGGCCCGTTCCAACTCTCCGTTCACGCCGGCACCACTGATCTATCCTCCGGTGGCGCTGAAGCATCAGGGCTACGTGACAATCCCGCGCAAACAGCGTACGCCTAGCTGGACACCGTCGATGAGCTCGGCAGTGACGGCGGAACTGCTTCCGGCAGGTGGCCATAGTGGAGCAACCAGCCCCACCTCACCGATCGACATGTCGCTCAGTGTGTGCGAACCGGTATACGACAACCTGGGGCTTCGGACGACCGCCTCCGGCAATTCGACGCTCAAGCTAAACAAGACGGCACACCGGGGGTCTCCGCTTGGGTCGACCGCATCCGGTACCGCTCTCACGTCGACCCCGCTGGCAAAGTACAGCATGAAGGACCGACCGTTGCCGGCCACACCCGGCGGACAGACGGCAGCACCCAACGCCACAATGTTGGGCCACGGTGGCGGTAACTACGAGGCTATACCAGAGGCAATGCCCTACGCGGGACAATCAACGGCCGCTAGCTTGAGCGGGTTCGAGTTAGATCAATCCTCCATCTACGGTCCAGTGATGACGTCGAATCGGAGCAAAATTCCACCAAGACCACCACCCAAACCGAAGAAGAAACCATCAGCGCTAGGCATCGCGGCGCCCGCTGACGACCAACGCTCAACTCCGAGTGGCCAGGTTCCGAGTAGCAGTACCAACACCAGCACTAGCCCGCTGGTGGTAGAGGATGGTGACGACGGTACTGAGGTCTGAGTGGGTAGCAGAGGCTCACCTTCCGCCACGGGACCAACGCACTCGCTCGCCGTGCAATACCCAACCGGGACACGTGTGCTGGGTAGGCCTGTGTTAGTACGGTAGTGAAAGATCTCAAAATGTGTGCTGGGACGAGCTGCACGAGCAGGACCAAAATGAGTGTGCGGAGAACCGGTGATGACACAGTGCCACTTTGCACCAAATCTCGGCGAACGGGTCGACGACGGCCCGGCTGCTTGAGGTACGGTGTGATGCTGGTGCTGTTGCTAGTGCAACTGCAGCTTAGCATAGTGGTCCAGGGAACGGAAGAGTCCGACTTTACGAAACAGTGCAGCAACTGCAAGTGTAGCTGGAAGAGTGGTAGAAAGAGTGCGGACTGTACGAACCAACGGTTACCGGTGGTACCGCAGGAGTTGAGCAACGAGCTGCAGATCCTCGATCTGTCGCACAATCAAATTGATGAGCTGCCATCGAAAACGTTCGAAGCCTCCCAGCAGACAAACCTGCAGAAGCTGTACCTGCGCCACAACGGTATGAAGCGGGTCGATAGAGACGCGTTTCGCAACCTAACCATCTTGATCGAGCTCGATCTAGCGAACAACAATATAACTGCGCTCGAGGCAGGCGTATTTGACGATCTGACGAAGATACGTGTTATCATACTGAACAACAATCAGATCGAGCGGATCGACAAAAGCTTGTTCAACGGATTGCAGTACTTAACGAAGGTGCATCTGCGCAGTAACCGGCTGGTGCGGATAGCACTGAACAGCTTCATCAACGTGCCGAACCTGTCCCAAATCGAGCTCGACTATAACGAGCTGCAGGCGCTACGAAAGGAATCATTTTCGGGGCTTGAGAAGCTAACGAGCCTGTCGCTCACAAACAATCCGTGGAACTGCAGCTGTACGTTGCGCAGCTTCGCAGAGTACGTGCTGGCGAAGAATTTGTACACCTCGCCGACGGCTTGCAGCGTACCGAAAGCGCTCGCCGGGCGCCAGTGGAACGAGATCGAGCTAGATGACTTTGCCTGCCCGCCGAGCATCGTCGAGAACCGGATGCAGTTCCCGGGAGTGGGCGAAAATGCAACGTTCATCTGTAAGGTGACCGGTTTACCGTTGCCCAAAATCGACTGGTTGTTCCAAAAGCGATCGTTCTCCCGGCACGATCAGCGGTTACGCGTTACCGAGGCGGTACGGACGAATGCCCGCGATCAGAGCGAGGTGTTGGTGTCGGAACTGACGATCGTTGGCGTGCGCCCTTCGGATCGGGGAACGTACGTGTGCAAAGCAACGAACCGGGGTGGAATCGATGAAAGTGAGCAGTTCTTCGATCTTAAAGCGGATCCCCATCCAATCACCTCGGCGACACGCTCCAAGGACATCCTACAGATCGTGCTGATCGTGGTCGTAGTCGCACTGCTGCTCGTAGTTATTGCCTGGGTGCTGCTCTACTGCATCTGCTGTAGAAAGCGCCGGTTTAAGAAAAACTCCACGATGAGTGAAAATGGACTGAGTGAAATGAACACAAAGATGATGGACAAGTCGCAGAACGATTCGATCCTGAACAGGTCGGTCATTGAGGAGATGCAAAAGAGTCTACTGACGGAGGTGAATCCGGTAGAGAAGCCACCGCGGCGAGTTGATATTGACGCGGGCGAAAAGGGACCGGGAAGCGGTAGCCAGAGTGGTGCCGGCGTTGACTACGACGAGAAACACGAGGCCAACCGAACACTGCTGGAAGAGACCGGTTTTGGTGAGTACGGAGCGGGATTTTAAGGACTAAGGTTTGCTTTAAGAAACACTTTTGCAATTGCTTTTTTTAGAGCTGGTTTTGTTACAGCTACATAGTGATGTTATGTTTTATTATGCTTCTTGATGCATTTTTCGTGTGTAGAACATGAGCAATTTTAGCTAATAGTACTTATGCTACTGATAGTTAGTAGGAAAAATGTTCCGAAAGATCTAAAATTTATAACTAAAATACCTCAAGTAAAGCAATGTGTATTAAATATGGCCATGCTAAATAATCATTTTCCTAGTAAACATCAAGTAATTTTGTTTAGTTCGATACCTTTATTAATTATTGTTTTGCACATTTGCTATTGAAATTATTGCTCTATCAATTGTTTTACTAAGAAGTAGATAATATGTTACAAAGTTTAGCAAATTTTTGTGTTATTCATTTTTGTTTAACGCTCTTTTAAGTTGCACGCGCTTCGATAGTCATTTGATTGGACGAGCAAAGGTACACAAGAGTGTAGCATTTGTTGCTTTCTCGGTCGTGCCAATTGCCGCCGAGCTGGTGCTGCTTTCGACTCCCCCCGTGGAAGCTGGCAAACTTTTATTTCATAAGATCTTTTTCTCTCCATCTCTCTATTCCCCTCTAATCGTTGCGTTCTTTTCTAGTCACCCAGGATGAGGAAACAGCTTCGGTGGCGCTGTCGGACACGAACCCGCGCTCTCGTGCCACCTTCGTAGATGACGGCTGCGGGACCAATCTGCCGCCGGACCTGCTAGCATTCCCGGCCCGCTTCCCCCAGTCGCCCTCGATACAGAGCTCGATGTCGAACATTCACGATGGGCGCATCTACGGTAAATCGCCGCTGGCCAGCCCGATTTACCAGACCGGGCCGGGCACCAGTCTGGGCGGGGCCGGCTCGGCACAGATGCCGGCCGGCTTCCGCACGCTGCAGCACCCGAAAACGGGCCGCACGATAGCGATTGCGGCGGCCCGTTCCAACTCTCCGTTCACGCCGGCACCACTGATCTATCCTCCGGTGGCGCTGAAGCATCAGGGCTACGTGACAATCCCGCGCAAACAGCGTACGCCTAGCTGGACACCGTCGATGAGCTCGGCAGTGACGGCGGAACTGCTTCCGGCAGGTGGCCATAGTGGAGCAACCAGCCCCACCTCACCGATCGACATGTCGCTCAGTGTGTGCGAACCGGTATACGACAACCTGGGGCTTCGGACGACCGCCTCCGGCAATTCGACGCTCAAGCTAAACAAGACGGCACACCGGGGGTCTCCGCTTGGGTCGACCGCATCCGGTACCGCTCTCACGTCGACCCCGCTGGCAAAGTACAGCATGAAGGACCGACCGTTGCCGGCCACACCCGGTGGACAGACGGCAGCGCCCAACGCCACAATGTTGGGCCACGGTGGCGGTAACTACGAGGCTATACCAGAGGCAATGCCCTACGCGGGACAATCAACGGCCGCTAGCTTGAGCGGGTTCGAGTTAGATCAATCCTCCATCTACGGTCCAGTGATGACGTCGAATCGGAGCAAAATTCCACCAAGACCACCACCCAAACCGAAGAAGAAACCATCAGCGCTAGGCATCGCGGCGCCCGCTGACGACCAACGCTCAACTCCGAGTGGCCAGGTTCCGAGTAGCAGTACCAACACCAGCACTAGCCCGCTGGTGGTAGAGGATGGTGACGACGGTACTGAGGTCTGAGTGGGTAGCAGAGGCTCACCTTCCGCCACGGGACCAACGCACTCGCTCGCCGTGCAATACCCAACCGGGACACGTGTGCTGGGTAGGCCTGTGTTAGTACGGTAGTGCGTGAGTATGAAACCATAATTTAATTCTCTAGCATTAGAAAAATCGACCCCACCCGGGCTCTCCGACTGTGTAGCTGGCCTCCGCATATGTTCACCAAACTTAACGATCGAATCGAGTGATGCGAGGACTATGCACGCGGACGGGACTGTATGTGGCGAATAGGTGCAACGCACAGTAAAACAGTAGTTTAAACGAACAATGTTAAAATGGTAACGAATCCCGAATCCCTATGCAGAGAGAGTATAAAGGATAGGCGTTCGACAAATTGCAACGGAAATAGCTTTAGCGAGTCAAGTGAAATGTATAGTTTTATTGCGAACGTGTTAAGTGGGATGGATAGAAAATTTTTGAACGAGATGGTTAGAGCAGATATGATACACCGATGCGTAGACGAATGGACGCGGAATAACGAAATTTACCTTCGATTACACGGACTCGTTTAGGGATATTATTATATTTTTTTTCTTACACTTTTATCGTTATCAAGGATAAGTACACACTCTCATTGCGTATTTGCGTATTAATTTTAGTAAGTGATGGTCTTGGCTAGGAACCTGGTAGAAGGTTTATCTGTTAGGACACGCCAACTATCGTTTAAGGAATTGGTTTGACGTCATTGAAATGTGGTTTATTTTTTAATCCAACTAAAGCAAGCGAAAGGGTGATTCAAACATGGAGGATAGATCACAGACATAACATACATACGAAACATTTCGTTAGCTAGGATAAGTTTGTTGGATTGTCCGGGAGTTTTGTGGATTTCAAGCCGAATCAATTTGGAGGCTGTTAGGGTAGAATTCGAAGCGGGTGTAGTATATATAACCAGATGACCACTGAACGAAGGGAGAACGCGTGGAAGGGAGTGAGAAGGAGTACCAATGGTCCAATGGACATACAAGCACCGATCGTACTAACGATCGTTCACGCATGCACACATTTGCTGACCATACTTTCTTTGGGAGTGTAACTTTGAAAGCTTCGACCTTCGAAGGAGCCATTTTGGCTGTTGTTTGGCAAGTATAAATAAAAACAAATGTCCATAATCCAGCCGGATTACGATTATTTACCGTTACATGTTTACCCTAACTCATCACCATTTGCCATTTCCCTGGTGCTGTGTGCGTTTGAGCATTAGTTACGTACGATGCTCAGGGTGTTGTTTTCCGGACGTTTTTCCTTTCTCGCTTCGATCGAATGCCAACGAGAGAGTGAGAGCAGTCCAGGTCACGTGTCGAGGAATAATTAGAATAAATGAGCTGGAAAGGAAAACTCGTGTTTCAAAGCGTTTCGCACAATATTATGTTTGCTTCCGCCTTTGTTTATTATTCCACCAGCTGTTATAGCGACACTAACGAACCATTGCTTGTGCCGTGTTGTGCTGTGCGAATGCACCGTCACCGTGCATCTACTATCCTCGGAAGAATATGGAAAACAGGCAAACACGTGCAAAACAAAAAAGAAATAGAGTGTACCTAAAGCGAACCAATTCACTAAAACCGGAACGATGAAAGCTACCCGTGGCCGCAGCCTAATCCGGGCAATGAGTAGTGCACCGCCTGTCGATCGTGCCGTGCCGAACAGTTTTTGCTCTTGATTTTAATTACGTGATTACTCGCTACACTTTAGACAACCAGTTTTGCTGCCACGGCACGGGTTTTCACCACTTTTGCCCCGACTATTTGTCGGGATGTGCCTCCTGGTGTGATAATGTTTAAAATAAATCCTTCCATTACCATCCGTAGAAACACTTCTACCACTCACACCGGTTGCTTGCTGAGTACGGGAGGGAATAGCTTAAACAAACTGAGCAAAACTGAGCACAAATGAACGATGGGATCGTCTTTAAAAAAAAATTAGAGCTCCCTTTTCCCCATCTTGAAATTTCCGTTCACCGTTTGTGCCACTTTTCACTCTCTTTTCGCGCGTTCGTCGAGTGGTGTCTGTCCCTTGTTTTTTTGCAAACTGGAAACCACACCCCGGTTCCAGCCCGGTTTTAATTTCCAAAACGAAACACACTAAATAACAGTGCCAATTGACTGAACGAGAAAAAGAAAAACGGACCCCGTGGGTAAAGACGGAGATAAAAAAAAATAACAAAAACCGAAACGAACTCTAGCGCTAGAAAGGAAACCTCTTCATTATGGAAGAGCATAAATGCAAAAGGAAAAACAGGCACTAAAGTTAGGACAAATTTAATTAGGTACGGCAACACGAGACAACGGGATCCGTTTTGCGCCGCGAAAAAAAAAAAAACGGCGAGTGATGGAAATGATGTGATGCGTTTGCTCCGCACATAAAAAGACGCTGTAACGTTGACTGTTCTTTGTGGAACGGTCGTCGAAGATCATCTCACGAAATGCTTGAATGGTTAATGAAACAAAAAGACAACAGTTAATTGAAATGCGATCGTCAAGCTCTGCCGCGCAAACGACAATGATACGGTACCCCGGTTCGCGATCCATTTTGTACGATAAGAGACTAAAACTAGCACGAATCGAACGTTTTTGGCGGTGTGATAAAAGTCGCCCACATTACGGGACACTCGTTATGTATCGCATCCAATCGTTGCCGTGTATCGAAACGGTTGTGTTTATTCTTGCCTTTCTTTATTTTATCATAACTCGCGATTATTTCATCGGTCACGTGCCTTCCATCGGTTTGCGCCAGCTCTAGTATCACACATACATACGCACCCCAGAAACGGTGCGGAAGCGCATCCAATTTGTAGATAGTTTTCAACCAGCATCTATATCGCAAAAGGGTTCTATTTAACGATACGCCCGATACATACAGCCCGGGATGCATCTTAATTTCATTTCAGTAAGCTTCGCAAACAAACTTCGAATAGAGCTCTAGCGGGAGATGTAGTTAATGTGTAGCGCACGTGTACGTCAATAAAGTGTATACAGTGGACAGTAATTTAATATAAAATTTCTCTCTCCTATTTTGTTTCGCTCGCCTTTTTGTTTTGTTTTTCTTTCCGTTTTTATCACCTGTTTGCTTTTGTGTTTTGTTTCAAATACCTGGTGGGTATGGTAGCTACGTATTCGTTTTACATTTAGTTTAACGCATGTAAAACATCCGATCATTTTTTTTAATCATTTTTGTATTTTGCAATGTATATTTTTTTAGTATTGTTATTTTATTGTGCGAGTCAGATTTAAATTTAATTTCATCTTTGTATGCACATCCAGTACGTAGATTACACATCTGCACTGATCCAACAAAATGAAATTTAATTCTATTAAAAGAGTTCTGTGAGGCACAAGCCATAAAAAAACAAACACTGAATACACGGTTTTACTTTATTTTGTTATAAATATGAACGTAAATAGCATTATCTTTGCCATCCTTTTTTCAGTATCATCAACTAGATAAATAACTAAATTAAGGTATACACTGTCTGTTTTTGGAGCTTTCATTAATTTACTATCTAATGTTTTTATTTCCCAACTCTATTACATGATAGATTCAATATTTACTCATTTCCCATGTCGATTAATATTTGTTAAATGCAGCTGACGTGAAATTTGCTCTTAAAGACTTTCTCACAACCAGTTAACACCAGCTTTTCCCCAACGAGACTCATCTCCTTACACCAAAGGTACCAAGACACACGATGTGAGTTCATTATCGTAATGAATTAAAAAAAAAAACAACTTCTGTTTGGCTTACTGTAGAAAACTTGACTTGGCATGACGCCGCAAAGCATGACGTTACCACCCGGGAAGAAAAAGAAGCGTATGAAATCGAATATGATACACTTTTTTAATTAATTAATTTCTATCTTCACCACAATCTGCCGTCGCGTCTCGCCAACAAGTGGCACGATGCGCATGTGCTTCCGTCGTACGAAAAAGCTCGGCATGCACGAGCTTACATGCATGTCAAGGCGTCAAGTGTGTTGGTTGAGCTTGAGGATACTTCACAAGCACCCTATCCAATGTGTAACACACCAAGTGTTTCACTGCAAAGTCAGCTGCTGAATCAGTTGTGTATGCTTATTTCTCAGATCGTTGACCTTAGGTGGAACGGGTGGCTGGTGCTTTGCGTAAGCGTATTTGTAGCGACGAGGCAGAACATGACGAAGCGTTGGTTGAGGTTTAGCAAGAACTAGTGGCTGAAAAGTTTTTGGCAAAACGAACCGGAACAGCTCGTTAGTGGAGTAGTACGTTACCTGCTCCATTTTGTGTAATCCTTACAGACGGGGATAAAAAGGATGTGTAGGCCGCCCTAACATCTTGCTTCCGGGAAGATTATAACGATGTTGCAGTTATCTGTTACCACACAAAAGATGGCACGTTTTGAGCAGTTACTGTTTTTTTTTTATTTTCCTTTTGGTTGCGCGCTACCAAAAAGTTGCTTTCTGTCGACAATGCTTGAAACTTGCACTACACACCATGGTCGGAGGGTTCCTTTTTTGTGTTTAATTAGTTAACATTACATTTCCTTCGGAACAATTTAGTCTGGGGCAGATGACAGTGAATGTTGAATCCTGGAAAATTCTAAATCCTTTGCATAAAGGTCAACGATGTCACATCTCACCAAGCTACTACTTAAACTGTTCAAGAACAAATGCTTTCGAGACATGTGATATGTGACCATAATTACTCAATATTGAAGGCACGCAGCAATAGCCAGGAAACAGGTACCATAACCACTTTCGACACCACGTGTGCGCTCCTAATGGAGTTAGGTATAATTCATGACGTTGAGATCGCTCGATATTTGTCAGGCGCGGTACTAAGCCACTACACAGCTAGCCCACCCTAGTACACACACACCTCACCAAAGATACACCTTTGTTGCGTTACCCCGTACTCAGCGGAACAGTGAAATGTGGGGAAAACCGTGGGACAAGATGCAGAAAGGGAGTTTCAGCCATACATAAATCACACCGTAACATACCTGCCCGGTAATTAGGCGAGCAAACTTCGTCATCCCGATAGCTCGATACACGAAGAGGTGTGTGTGCGTGTGCACCTCTTCCTACATGGTCTTAATTTAGTGCCAAACGCATGGGGAAAGGATCTTGAGATCCGTTTAATTACACGACGTAGGTGAAAAACAATTTCCCTACGAAACGAAGGTTTAAGTGTAAGTTTTAAGCACTCGAGTAGTCGCCCGATCGCCTTGGCTTGTAAATCGGGCTCGGTCCGAAGATTTGAAGACTGAACCCCCCCTCCCCTCAATCCCCTCGGGTTGGAGCCTTTCCACCGAAACTTCATTAGCAGTTCGCTATCGCCAAGTGCCAGAAGGTTATCCGTGGGTGGGTTTAGGATCAGTTTGTCGCCCGGTATGGTGACAGTTTTGAAGCGAACACTCAAGAAAAGACCCCATTTGACTATCGTGCCGAACGACGCTGACGACGACCGACCGTTTGACGTTGATCCTTTAAAACTCGTCTACACTCGAGACGGAACCGTAATCATGGTTTTGACTACACCCATTGCGTGTGTGTGTGTTTGTCCCACGGGACAAAGATTTTGAAAGTGAATAAAAATAAACATTTCAACCATATTGTACCCTACAGCTACAGAATCGCGTCGCTCAAACGTGAGCGAATGTGACCGTGATACGGGAAGTGACCGATTCGGCGAGGCTTCCGGGAGATAAAAGCGGGCGTGGACACGTACAAGCTCGCAGCTGGGGGAAGCTTTGAAATACACCAACCCATCAGCGTTGTAAACTCTCGCCGTCGTGAAAATACTGAGGCCACACCGCACCACTGGCACGCTTAATGGCGCATGTGGAAAACAGCAAAGCAAACTTGCGGATAAAAGCTTTTCCACAATCTGTGTAGATATGTGTGTGTGGGGGTGTGTGTGTGTGTGTGTGAGAGAGTTTGCATTAGTGTTATTTTTCTTAATCGCCACTTACAACCATCCGGTAGCGACTCATTCGCTGTAAAGCCTTAAAAGTAGCCGAACACCGTTTTGTTGGCTATTTTTAAGTATCGTCGTTGTCGTCGTCGTCACCATCATCGTCCGTCCGCCTTAATCGGTCCTGTTTGAAAATGCGTCGTCTATCCGCGAGATAGACGCAGTCAGTCGCCGGGATGCCGAGATGGTCGATTGGCAGGAAATTTGATACTTATCATTTACCGATCCCGGTATGAGCCGGACCGGTATTAGAAAGCGCCCGGCAAATGCGGCAAACAAGCTTACCATTACATGCTCGCGCATCGGATGGCGATGTGGTCGCCGAAGTCATTAAAGCGAGTACACACTGCTCCATTATCGGTGTTGCGAAGCCGGGTGAAGCTTAGCAGCAGCAGCAGCAGCACTAGTAGTGGGCGAGGATTGGAGCGCTTTGATCCTGGTTTTGACGGGTATGCCGAGTGGAACAGTTTAAGGATAATTGAAGCGTTCCTGATGGTAGATAGTTAGGAATGATAGGAATTTTACTCCGATTGCTGGTGTAATTCATGGGTACTGGCGCTCGCTTTCTGCGGATTTCATTTCGATCGATTATTGGAACAGTGTCAGTTTATTTGTTGTATCGTTTCTGGATAATTGTTAGCAATTCCAATTCTTTGTGCTGGTTTTTACCAGCGAAAAGCAATCAAACCATGTAACTGAACCTTCGCTGAATTACCGATCCTCTGTACCCGGGAAAGACTCTTTTTAAAAGCTTCTCAACATTTTCGTTGAATTTTAACACACAGTAGAAAATATTATGAGGGAGAGAGTTTGTATGAAGGTAAAAGAAATTATGTTGATAGTCATACCGAAGCCTGACATTTATCGATCGCAATCCAAGAATCTCTCCTATTCATGATATTAAATATTGTTACTGTAGATAATGTTTCCATCGGTAGCCGTTGGACAAGACAGCTCTCTCGACCATGTGTATTTCTTGTACGTTTCAGTCTAAAAACTGAGGAAACTTCTCGCAATTCAGAGCGATTATTGAAAATAACCGACTGGGATGTAAGCTATGGACCTTTAATTGCACTTTTGAAAGTCTTCTCGTCTACAAAGTTCCTAAAATTCTTTGAATTCTAATTTGTTCCACATGTAACTCTAAGTATTCTCGAAAACTTGATCATCTTTCATGAAAAAGGGAAGAAAATTCCTGTCCTAGAATTCGCGAGTTCACAATAGCCATTCATTACCATTCATGAGCCATGTCACTTTAGAAATTTTACTAAGCTTAACGTAATTTCCCTATTTTCAGATCATTTCGCACTTTGATCTTAGTTTTCTGCGGCCACACGGTAATGCCTAGTTGTGGTTGCGCGATAATCTCGCTCTCTTGAGATAATTTGAAGGTGTTTTGGAGACACCTGCCCAGATCTTATCGACACGGCGGCGATGGTTCGCATTAACTTCTTCTGCTTCCGCAACAATCTCGCCTTCCCCCGACCTCGAGCCAACTTGCCAACCGTTCTTTGCCGTAAAACCCCTTAATCTTTTCCGACACGAAAGCAAATTATCGACCGAGCAACTTGCACAGGTAGTATGGCCGAGTGGGCGGCATTACCACGGCGTCCGCACGTCCGGCGCACGTGTGGAAGGCAAAATGTAAACACAAAGTATAACCACCACCACCACCAGTACTGCCACGATCATCATCATCAACATCACAAACAGCCAACGATGAAATAAGCTTTCCCATTATCATCATTCGAAGCAACAGCAAGCGCACCCAAAACTGCCAGCTCCTTTGAGTTGCAGAGGCCCATCACTACTCTCGCACCGCTTGCCTTTGCTCAGGATGTGTGGAAACTGTGTGTGTATGTTGTTTCGTGAGTTTCTGTGTTTACCTAACTACTGCCTCGCACCGAGCGCCCAGAGCCAAATGGCTGAACCAGCCAACGGGATAGAATATGGCATGGTCAACACCACCGTGCACACATACCCACACACACACACACACAGTAGTATCCAGGGAAAGTTCTCGCACCATCGATTCGCAGTAGCACAACGGGCCAGGAATTCACCAGATTCCCGCTTACCATATGGACAGTGTTCGCTAGAAAGCGCCAGCAGCTTTTGCTGGCTACGCAACACACACACACACACACGCCGTCTGGTTCCTGCAGTCCCGGATGTACAATGCTCAACTGATATGAAAATCCCATCCCGAGGGCTCAACCGGCGACACTAAACACATACCACACACGCGGGTACGGACAGTGATGGTGGAAAGTTTCAATTTGATCGCTTGGAAAATTGTCCAACTTTTTGGAAAGTGCTCTCGCTCGCTTCCCGGTCGCTGCCTTTGCTGCACTGTGTTTTGTGTGAGTGTGTGTGTGTGCAGAACGCACAACATTCATGGCGACATATTTTCACAAACTTTCACAGAAACCGTTCGTCCTTCCACTGTACGAGCTGGGTGTGTGTGTATGTGTATGTAGTTTTGGCAAACATCCCATTAATATAGTTCGTCGTTTGGTTCTTCAAGCAGCCGTACGCTTACAATTATAGAGGCAATCTCGTGAGCATCTGTCCGGCGGAGGTTCGTTACTTTGCACGTTGGTTAAACATTTTCAACACCATCCGTGCTATACATTACTCTGCTGGTGGTACTGCTGTACACGCTCCGGCACCGGTAGTGTGTTCGGCGATGCAATCAAAACCCATACCGCTTTTCCTCGCAAACTTGGTACAGCGCCGTAGGTACACAACATCGCAATATTACCGGCCTCAACAGTTTCAAGAATATAGATATTAATCTTCTGTTTTGACACATTCGTTGAAAGCATTTGTCCGATATTCCATCATTTTTAGTGACCAGTTATAATATGACCTGCAACGTATTTCTTGTTCATACGAATGCAAAACGCTTCGGTTAACACTTTGTTTTTGATCATTTCTAGCAAGCCATGAAGAAGATGCTTGAAGATACGTAGCATGCTTAGATCTATCACAAAAAAGTTCCTTAAAATGCCCCACAAAAAAAGATTAAATTGTCAAATGTAATGAAGAATTCTATCGGCTGTGTATGCAAGTTACTATAACTTCCTGAAAAAGTGCAACATTTCTATTACTGGATATCTTCTTCAAGAAAATCTACGAACATTTTATACAGTACTAATATTCTGCCAGTATCCTCCTTTGTATTAAAACCTCGTCGCGTTACATGCGTTCGTAAGTGCTTGGATGCGATCACGCTTGTTTTGCTTGCTACATGTCCTATATTATGCCAACGTTTGCCCTCCGGCCATCCAAACGACATTCACTGCCGGATGTAGTGAAGCAATCTCAGCGTTTGCTTACCATATGTTTGTCGTTCCCATTTATTCGACCGCTGCGGGAGATGAGACCCCGGAACGCGTGCACATCGAACAGCACGGAAAGACATCCGGGCGTCTCTAATTGACCAGATCATACCCACTCACAACGAACGTGTGTGTGTGTTAACCTTATGCGTGTTTGCCTGATGTGTCACGTAAAGTCACGTTTTTCCGCTTTTCGATAGAATGAAAACTTCGTCCGTTCTTCCAAGTGCCTTTGAGGTTTACTGATTGCGACGATCGGTATCGTGCACGATGCAACCACCTTCCACCAAGATGAAGCCATTGCATGTGGGTGGTAGGTAGCGATGGGTGGTGCAATTTTCTTCATAACCTTTCCATCTTCTTGTGCAGAGATTTTACCGCACCACGAAACCATCGGGTCGGGTGTCATTTCCTGTTTCGCTCCTGGAATGTGGGCTGGAGCTGTAGATGTTTCTGTTTTTTTTTCTTCTGTTTATATTCGTTCCTTTCCGAAATGCAATCGTTAAACTTTCACCATTATACCGGATGGTGCAAAGAGCAAAATAAGTAGTCACCAAATGGCAAGTGTCACAGACCTGCCGCAGCCAACGAGCAGCGGTGGCAAACTTCCGGCGGATACCCGCTCCAAGGAACCATTTCCAGTGCGCTCGAGGTGTGCACGATAAGCGGCTGTGAGTGAGAGATAGAGCATGGGGAAGAAAAAAAAACTACCAGCCCCCTCCATCCCCATTTTTCCTTCCCCCCCTTCTTAGGTTGCAATTGTCAGCCCGGGTTGTGCAACTGCACATCGTTAATAGAAGCTGCTGAAAGTGCAGCGATTCGGAAACAATAGCTAAACCTTTTTTTTCGGGTCGCAAAACCGGTGTTTATTTGTTTTCTGTCGTTTTCTTCATAACCCACACCCGCACCCCAAAGCGTAGGTCCGTACGATTGTTGTGTGTGTGTGTGTGTGTGCTTTTTTTAATCTCCCACTACTCCTGAACGGGAACTACAAGGAAGGCCACAAGCGTGTGATTTGAGCATTATCGTGTGCTGTGAAATTTTCATTCGCTCTTTTGCACTTTCGTTTGTGTGTGTGTCTCCGTGTGCGTCTGTTGCTGTGTGTGTGGTTTTGCTTGCCTTTTGATAACACCAACAAAGCGCACGAGAAACGCTCGTTTTGGGTTGGTGGAAATCGCTTGGGTCACGGTGAAGCACCATTTTTTTTTGTTCGGGTGCAGCAATGCCACACACTTGACCCACAATAATAACTTCGCCCGGCGTGCTTATCGTTAAGTAGAGGAGATTATGTTGTCCAATTTCACAGTCACTCGATTGGTAAATACATACTTTTCACCCCATGCGGTGCATTCGGTGTTTGTGTGTGTTTTGTGATTCTGGTGTGGATGCGTTTCGCCAAACCGTTGATGTGATGCAGCCCAGTGTGAAGTGGGCAGTGGCGTTTTGTGTGGTGCGTTGCAATAAATTTATGATCCTCTTTTGCACTTGTTGAGTGTGCCCACGTATGCCGGTCACAGGTATGAGCAGCGGTTGATGGTGTTTAATGGAAATAGAAAAATGATTTAATGCACGCGGAATTTTTGCCATTGTTATTATAGTAAGTGTGAGAGTAAGAATGTTTTTAACCACCGATGTTGGTAAAACGCAGGCCACAATGGCTTTTATTTTAAATGACAGTTGGTAATATTTAATCTTTTATAATTGACACTATTTCTAGCGTGATCGTTCATCGTTTTTAAGGGAAAATCATTATGATTGATTGATTATCCAGGTGTAGCAAGAAATTCGTCAAAAATTGATCTCTTGGAAATGTTTCCTTGAAAGATTTTCTTTATTCGATACCGATGAACAAAGCTCTTGCAAATTTAGAATTTAAAGCAACTTCATACTCGTGTCAGCACACCTAATAAAAAACTTGGTCTTTAACTCAAGGAGAATGTCTTGAATCAAATTAATTAAAGTGGTAATTTTCTCCAATGTTTTCAATCGGATAATGTTTTCATGACCCTAGAAAATTCTTATTGTATTAAGAAAGTTATAGCATATTCGTATTGCTATTTGCTATTTGTATAATTAAGTAACAATATGGAGATTTTTATTCTTGGGGAACTGTCCTTGATGGCTGCTTAAGAAACTAGAAAAAGCCGCCACGAAACTAATTAAATTTGTTCAATTGTAGTGAAAATGATAACAATATATCATTTCATGGTTTTATGAAATTCTTTTCAAGTTTTTGTTTTATTTCGATTTTTGTTCGATAATGTCCTTTATCCATCTATGTTTTAATGTTCTACTATAATGAAAAAAACTGGTAAAACAGTTTTTCTAACAAACTCACGTACAGCGTTCTTTTTTTTTCTTGGTCTAACATAGATGAATAGTTATTGGTATTTGCATTGGACATTGTTGGTATTTGGATTATGACCGGTCCAATAATAATAACGATTGAATTTACAATAATAACTGCAGGCAAAAATGAATATTAGTTATTTATAAACATGTTGAGTCTAGAGCTATTTCTTTATTACTTTGAATCATATCGGTAAACGTGTCTAATCTCTGCCGTCTTATATATTTAACAACAGCTTTAACAAATTGATCGATAACATTCATGCTACACAAATTCTATGAAATAGTGAATAAGAAAAACAAGTTCTTCTTACGTTCGTTCGGTCTAAACCATCCTCGAGCTATACTTGTGTTCCGCTTGTCTGAAAACTATTATTTTTATCTATTTTTAAACTGAAACAGTAACAAACCTGATCCTGTGTACGCACACAATCTTCCTCGCAGCCTGTAACTATGTACACTAACACACACTTTATCTACCGTTCCCAGTAGTTGTCGTGTAATAAACGACTCCATGTAAAAGTCGGATACAGCCTCAAGCGCTTCAGAAACAGTTTGAAACTAATTAATTTCAATCGAATGAACCAAACCCCCAACCAACCGATAATCACTTTTCGTGTGCGAACAACGCAGTGAGATTGATTTCTCCTGCGTAACGTCTTCATACGTTTGGTTGTGTCTTTGTAACTTCCGACGGAAAGGTTTGCGGGGGTTTGCAGGGAGAGAGGGAGGAGAGGTACTTAAAGGAAAAGTGAAACACGGGCACAGTCACGGTACCGGAGTCGTAAGCAGGATCAGGCCATTTTATTTTTACACAGCTTCTTTTTTCTGCCCTCCTCCCACGCGCTTTCGTTTCTCCCGGCAGTTACCACGTTCAAATCCTATCTCCCGTAAGCTTTAGCTTCTGCACCCCTCCGGTGCCTTCCTGTGCCCGTGTTCCCCCAATGTTGCTGCGTTTTCCGCCGTATTTTCTCACACATATTTCACATCGTACCCGTCGGGTTCGGGTTCGTCGTGTTGTCAGCCGGTGGCGTTAGTATTTACGCCAGCGGGACACAGCAAAATAGCAACCTCTTAACAGCCCTCAGGGGAGGGTTAGGGGTAGGAGGGAACGAGAAATTGTGGGGGAAGGGGTGGGAATCGAAATGTTGTTGTGTCGAAACGACAAAGTTTCCGAACCATCCTTCCGGACATCCTGCTACATCCGGTGGCGCACGGCAAACGCGGTTGGTGGGAAGAATGTTTGAAGCTTGCTTCACACCACACCATCTTGTCTCTACCACATGCCTCCAATTTCATGTTGTGTATGTGTGCACTCGATTGAACACGAGCTTGCTAGAAAATCGGATAAATCAATCAATCGATAAGATTTACCATGATGCTTGGTTTCTCGTGCCGCTTCCCTTAATATTACTGCCCTACTCCACCGTTCTGGATGGATGAAAAGTGTCACTCGTATTAAGTGTGACGGGAGTGTGTGTGTGTGTGTGTGTGTGTGTGTGTGTGTGTCGGGGGAAATCGGGACGGGTGCGAGAATCGCTCTTCCCAGACGTTGCTGCCAAATTCACACGAATCTTACAAGATCCCTTCAAACGCCCCTGTGCGTGTGTGTGCGTGTGTTTGCACAACACATAATGTTCCCCTGGGCCGAGAGCTAATAAATCTTCGCTTGTAATGAAGACGACTCGCACACACAAGTCACACGGGATTTTGAAAACTCGATCGGTACGGGATCGATATTTCAATACCGGATGGAGGCGCCTGGTACGTCGTGTGCAGGTGGTGGCGGCTAATAAATTAAATTGTCCCACGACGCACGAACCATGTGCAGCAGAGCATGTCGTGTTGTCTTTCGCTGTGTCCTTCGGGGGAGGTATAATCACGTGCATTGGATGCGTCCGGAGCAACAACTGGTGCATGTTAAGGGTCGAATTGTTCATTTATTGTTATTATACGTGCTAAAGTTTTCCACGCAAGATTTTCACATGAATTTTAATTCTTTCTTTAGCACAACAATCCCTTAAACTGCTTTACTTGGCATTGTTTTTATACTGCTTTATTTTAGCTTAGAAAAAGCGCTGCAAACAATTTATCTGAGATGAATTCATTCCACCACACGGTAAAACCGGAGATGCGAACAAGACACCACCTTCTGCAATGTTTGTGGTTTGTCGCAAAGGCACGCTTACGACACGTGAAACCATCGCACGCTCGCCTTTAATGTACCATATCCGAGGGTTTCCCTTTCGACCGCCAGCCAACATAAACAATGTTATTGTCGACCCCCGAATGGTTGAATGTTGTGCTTGACGCCAGGGGTGACATTCCAGCGCAGGTTTCACATTTCTTCGTTCTGCCTAGCCCTATGAAGATGCAATAGCTACCACGGTATACGAATCTGGCCTCGAGCGTCACACTCGTATCACCTTCACCTAACATCGACCCCCTTGCACACGTGTCTCTACATCTCTCTCTCTCTCTCTCTCTCGGCCAATTTTCCCTTTGAAAAGTGGCCAAATAAATTTGAATCAATTTCCATTCGAAATGTAATTACTCCGCACAAACTTGTACCAACCACCACTGTGCCATTCTGCGGCTACGGTCTCTGTTTGGTGAAGGCATTGGAACTGATTTGTCGAAAATATTTGAATAATTTCTCCCGCAAGTACAGCCACACGCACATACGCACACACACACACACACATACACACTTTCCCCCCGAGGGCGCACGCTAACAATACCGACAATGGCAATTTCCGACGAACGCACCGAACACACTTTACGTTGGACATGCTCGGTATGTGTATCGCACGGCAGGTGATTTTTATCGCTCGGCAGCGCAAGGCCCTGCTGCTGCTGCTGCTAGACGTCTTGTCTTTCGCTCTATGTTTGGGCCCGATAAGAAAACCGGCACAGTTTAGCAGCCAGTGTGCCGGGTGAAGTCACGCGGGGCCGGGAAATTAAATTATGTCTTGTCGCGATTAATGGACCCAGTGTCACTGTGGCAGGGGCGGAAAAGCCTTCCCGATGGCGAAAACGACGCTCAAAAGGCCTCCAATGTCGGAGTCAATTTTCCGGAAGGAAAAACACACACACACAGCCACTGCGCTGGAGTGTCTAATTCCATTGCCACCGGGGTACGGAGCGATGGCCGCCACGAGAGCCGCCACCGTGCAATCGAGTTTAATTGAGTTCGATGGGCACGTGGGCAGGGAAATGTGGTGCGTTTTCTGGGCCGGGTATCATGTCGCACCTGTCACAGAATGGGAAGCCCGGGAATGAGATTCAATCGGACGCGTGCGTGTGTCGTACGCTGTAAAGTCTTTGTTGCGCGCCAAAACGTCCCCCAAAACAGGCCAACCTACGCGTCGATCCAATCCAATTCACGTCACTCTCGCTGATGCACATTTTATTTGCGCTTCTGCTTAGCGACACCCGGTACGCTTTGAACGCTAAATGTCACCTGACACGTGGAGGGCTTACCTACCTGCCCGAAACAGGTGTCGGATTCGGTTGAAACGAGCGCGCTCGGTTGATTCTGTTGCTTCACGGAAAAGATTAGAAATTCAATTGATTTTGTTTTCTAATGCAACTATCATTTGGGGGGTCTCGTTGGAGCGGAGTATTAGGAGTACAAATAAATTCGGTGCTGTGCTTGATAACAGATCTGGCGCTCAAGTTTTTTGGTAAAGGCTACAGAAGTAAATTGTCATCATTCTACGTTTTCTGCTGACCTTTTCGGTATCTGTCAGAACCAATTGTGGTCTATTGGTGTAATCGGTCAAAATCAAATGCATTTAAGTTAAAAGGATTACGGAGAACAAACCACTAATTTCTGCGAATGGTATGTCTTTAAAGCATCCTGAGCTGGTAAATGCCTAAAAGTCGCATAATTAAATCTTCCAAGGAACTCTTCACATTCGTCAAGTCTTGACGCAACTAAGAAGTCTAAGAAAAGAAATCTTCAAAAAAGAAGATGATGGGCATTCGAGAGGAAACCTTGTTAAACCTTCTCGTTCGTTCGTCTAAATTCGTCTGCAACGCGTCCGTTAGTAACACTGAGACCTTCTTCGCTTCTGTAGTTATTTCCAACCTTGCATGCAGGATGGTGGTTCCCTAACCAGCTTTACCCTTCTCAGCGAAGGTGTGTTAATTTTCCCATCGAATCACTTCACTGCTTACCTAATGCTAGAGCAAACCTAGAAGCACCGGATGGTGATGATAACCTGTCCAAAGCGGTAAGACCGTAAACCTATCCGTTCGAATCAACCATCACCGACGACGATGGGCACGGGAACGAAAGATCCGGAGTTAGCCGGTGTAGTCTTTGGCTGAGTTTTGTGATTCAATCATACTTTCTGCTTACGTATACTTTCCCGAAAGGGTTCCCCGAGAGGGTTTTCCACATACGGCAAGATTCTCGGCGGTCGGACAACAAGCACACCTTAGAATGGACGATGATCTATGATGCCTTTTCCGATGCAGGAAAAAGAAAACAAATACACACGCGCACTCTCGCCACCACAGCTCATCTGTATGTATATGGCGATAAGGCTGACGCGAACGAACGCAAACAGAACCCGTAAACAAACAAACTAACCATACCCATACACACACACACGCGCTCACGCCATCACAATGGCCACCACAAACGCACCAGGTCATTTACAAGTTCCTAAAGTTCACTGATCCTTCCTTCTTTCTTACGCTTACGGTTGTGAAAACAAGCAAACTACCGAGAACAGAGGGGGGGAAAAGTTTTGCAAAACCATTACGTCCCGGCCCTGGCTGGCTTTTTCAAGCGCCGCTTGCCAAGTGTGGAAAACCGGTCGAGACGAGACGCACCTTTCAACGTGCGTGTTTCTACGCCACCAGTCGGCGCCCAAGACCAATACCACCGATAACGCTATCACGATGAACGGACGAGAAAGTTCGCTCTAATTGGGCAACTTTTCTCTATTTTGTGCAAGAAAACGCAGCACTTTGGGGTTGGGGAGAGTTATCCGGCTGTTTAGAGAGAATATTTTTGAGAAGAAACCAAACTTTACACTAAACCCGATGGTTCGATGTATGGGTAAAGTAACATTTGCTTTAAATTCCAACGCTTTGTACAAAAGCGTGCTCATCTGCGTTTTTTTTTGTTGTGAAAAAAGGTAGTTTAATGTTTTATTTATGTGTGTGAAGCTGTGGCTACTTCAAGTTCTCGTTTAAGTAAGTTTGTTTTTTATGTTCGCTTGTTTGGATTTAGTTTACATGACATACACTTCAGAGTGAAAGCATCCAGCGTACAGATTAAAGCTAGCGATCAATAGAAAACACACACATAAAACCGAACTTTTCTTTACTGATCGGAAACAAGTTTTCAACACCAGTACTCTCTCTCTCTTCAGGTTCAGTTACATCTCAAGCAAACAACCGATTCGCCTAATAAAAATCTTTTCGCTGTCAGCCAATCCTTAATTATCCCGATGGCGCCACCTTGTTATGATGCGCCTGTCTGCCGGGTCCCGACGGGTCAACCCAAAACCAATTCGTCTCGTGTTTCTCGTGTTCTCTTTCCTTTCCTTCCCGTTACTGAATGGGTTTCCTCCTGTTTTTCCTTCCAAAGCAGCAACCTTGTTAGATGCCACAGTCTGCAAAGTGTCACCGAGCGTGAACGTTTCGTGCCGACAGGGGGTTTTCCAGCTGTGTCCGGGCACTGCCTGTGTGATGTCCTTGGGTTATGAGCATGTGTAAACCTCACCCAAAGTTCCTGCCAACCGTGCTTATAACCAACGGACGAAACTAACTAACCAAACTAGGAAAAGGGTACACCAAAACAAAAACTAAAAAGAAAGGAAAAACCGGATAAGCCTTTTGGGGAAGAAGAGACGAAAAAGTTTTAGCTGAAACAACTTTTCACACTACAAGTGTTTTCACTTCTTTCGCCATGCTGCTACCAAGCTACCAAACGGACACGGTGGCGACATTTTATTACTGGTGACGCATCGTTCGGAGTAATTTTATCGATTCGCGAGCAGCGAGTTTTAAGTTCTCAGTTTCAGAAGGTTTGGTTTTTTGTTTTTTCGCCACAAACAACAACCGAACCTCCAAACACACAGAGTGCACGTACAGAGTGAGTAACGATGTCAGTGTTTTATTGTGGTCAGAGTGGTGCAGTAGCATTTTCTTTCTAGTCCACCATTTTTCTATTTTGTCATCACTCATTAATGTTTTCACAGAAAACTTTGTGGTAAATATTTTCGGACGTTTCTTTGGACGGGTCGGGTCGGCAAACTTCATTAAATATGAACTCGGTGTCGCCAAAGTATTCGGTGTATTTCGATTAAAAGTGAAGGGGAATTGTATCCAGCTCGGTTCTGGGTTTGCTGATGTGTCCTGAGTCCTTTCTGAGTCATCTTTTATTTGGTGTGCCTGCAGAAACATTGCAGCTTGGACACGAGCTGCAATTGCAGTATTAAGATGCAAATTGAGGTTTTCATGATGCTTTCCCGGGATAAATATGTAGTTGAAGTTGTACGATATATGGAAATTATTAATAGTTAGTTAAAGCAGTTTTATGGGTAGCAAACGGACAATGGACCCACAATTAGCACACATGAATCATTTTGCAAACAAAAAAGTTTCCTCAACATAAATGCAATCGCACGACACAAGCGATTTTAATTTGTTTAGAGCAGTGGCCAATTTTTGGCCCAATCTTTCGGCTACCAGCAACAACTTCTCGCTTCAAATCACATTTGCTCGGGTCTCCGACATGGTCTGGCCTATTCTGTGTGTGCGAACAACAAACACATTCCTTCCCGGGCAACAACCGAACAACTCGCTCCTGTGGCCATTCGGAGCGCCGTGTGCGATGTGTTTTGTTTGTGTGTTTGTGTGTCACACTTTTCGCCCGAAAACTTACCCATAATTTGCATCTCCTTTTAAGATAATGAAACCGGTTTCTGATGCGGATAATTCTATTATTTATTCAGCGGAAAAATCCATGTCTCAGTGGTAGCTCTCCCGTTTCGTGTACCTCACACCGATCGTAGGAATTCGCACCAAAAAAAAAGCCATAAGCAAACGCTAAGAAACGTGGTTCCATAAAATTGCCAAAAATTCTTCCATAAACTTCTGGTTCTGGTCCGCTGTACTGTTGGGTGGGTGTGTGTGTGTCAGCGGTTTGTGCAAGTGAAAAGTTTTATAATCACCAGCCAAGCATCCGACAGGCGAATAGGGGCGACGGGCGAAAGAAAATGGGGTTTGGTTCTCAGGGAGCGCAGTGTTTTCGGGTCACGGGCAGCCCACCGTACAGTAGCAGCCACGAGCGCTTGCTTATATGTGTGGTGTGCCCTTGTTTGAGGCTAAATTGTGTCAATGGTTTTTCGTTTTCGGGGTGTATCGGGGCGCTTTTTCTTTCGGTTTTTGTTGGGTTGTTCGCGGAAGGCGATTAATGCGAGTGCCGATGCTAAAAGTCACGATACCACCGGGCGGTTTAGAGCTAATTTCTGAAATCGCTTTTTACTTCCAATCTGCCAATCCTTTTAACATGGGCTTGGGAGAGCAAGAGAAGGGTTTTAAGTGGACTGGGATTTTTAGCGCGAAATGCAAAGCCACCGACTTAGTGAATTATCATTCCCGGACCGATTATTCATCCAGTAAACGCTATCGGCTAATAGGATAACTTCGTCACTGTAGCAAATATGTTACTTCAACTCGCATCTTGTGAGTTCCGTTCTAATATCGTTTAAAATATTCATGAAGATTTTTTAACTCCATCAAAAATTTATTATTTATGTTGGGATAAACGCAAAACCCACCAAACTTCGATCGTTTGTTATAGTCTCTTTGACATGCAGCGGATTTGCTAGTGTTTGAAGCATAAAATAAAAGCCGTAATTGATTAAATAGAAATGTTATTGTAGCGCGTAACAACGAACAACAGTGTAACCGTAAGTGTACAGAGAAAGACGAATATTTCTTACTGGTTTGTTTAGAGTTTATTTCCCTGTCAAACTGAGTGCCTTTGTACAAGATTACTGAACACAGCGCGCTTCCGATGCAGCAGAAGCTGCTGCGTGCGTGTCTGTCTGTGTGTGTGGAAAATACTTTAAACAAACAAACAAAAAAACTCATATAAGCTACGACAATGAGCGAACGATTGTTTAGGACGAATAATTAAATTACAAAATCCATTTAAAATCACGTGAACATAAAAAAACACGGTGTGTACGAAAATCAATTACACGCATTGAGAAAAACCTGTAAATGAAAGCAAACAAAACTAAGCAAGAAACAATTGTAACACACACACACGATTAGAACGAAAGAAAAATGGAAGAAAAAAAAACGATTTAAAAGTCATAAAAGAAGAACACATTATGCGTTCAAATTCAACAATGTAAATAAGCACAAATCACAAAACTGTGTCATTCAAGTAAACGAAACATTTCTGTCGACGAGCAGATCAAGCTAATAATGCCACCGAAGAAGAATTAAGGGAGAACAGAAACAAAACAAAAATCGTTACAAACCGTTTGATTTTGGTTTTGCGGGCTTAGTGTTCTGTGGAATCGGAATAGGAGAAAGACAAACAAAATGGACGACGCTGCACTTGAGGCGAAAACTAATAAAGCTGTAAATTTATTAATACTAATGTGCTGCTAGGGAAAAACGGATTCGTAAATACGTTTCCGTAGCCGGTGAGTGTAAAGGAAAGTGCTGAACGAATATAAATGCATAAGCAAACCAATTTCATTCACTCACACTCGCGCTCTTTCCTAAGACACGCAAGGAGGAAATGACGATAGCAGATGATTACCACAAGAAGAAAATGGACGAATCAATGCGGTGTGTAGGGTAGTGTACAAATTCATAACCTCTTACGCGTGACTACGAGCGACTAGAGTTATTGCATAGTGTCGCAAGTGTGTGAAGAAAATGTGAAAGACGAACTGAAAAACAAACAGACAAACAAAGTGAATGGAAAATGAAATGTGAAGCACAACGGAACGAGAAAATAAAATGAAAAATCGAAAATGGAAAATGTGAAATCATCTGCCTTTACCCCAACTGCTGCCGAGTGCAGTAAGGATGAGAAAGCGAAATCGAATGAACCACATCATAAAGCAGGTAAGTGAGTTTGTTTGCTTCTGGGTAACACAGTTTAAATTTAATCTCGTTCGTTACAATTGCATCCCTTATTGTTTGCCGCTGCTGATCATGCTGGATGCGCAACATAACAATGGCGCACCATGATTGCGAAATGTGATTAGGGCAACGGGCGGAATAATCATCGTCATCGCAGTCAGCAATGGATAATAGACGATAATGATTAATACGGGTTTTCGGTGGAAGTTTTAAGCCTCTTGGTTGGTTGGATGGCGTTTGTAGCAAGGCAAACGGAGCATTCCGACTGTACTTGGTGGGGTGCTCACGGTAATCGGCTTTGCCCGACCGGATCACGACGCTTTCGAATGATCCTCTTTAGTGACACACGATACCGAAAAGCAAATCGGCAACCAACAGTCGCATCGCTTTCCAATAGATTGCCGGCGATGCCCCAATATAGAGCGGTAGGGTACGCTAAATTGAAAATCCACACCTCACACGCTCTCTTTCTAACATACCATTTTGATAACCGTACGGAAACGGTATTTTAATTGTTTTCATTGTTTTCATTGCTCCTTCAAACGGTGCTACAGTTTCTTCATCTTATCGTCCGTTGGCAGAAAGCTTGCAAAACGTCCGGGAAGTCTTAAGTCTCACCGGACAACGCTCCCGGTGAAGGGTTTTAGCACAGGGGGGGTTTTTCTCAAGATCTGCACGCAAGATGCAGTTGACAGGAGAACTTTCCCACTATCCCCAAAAGCCAAAGCCATGCTCGTCCGGAGTCCGCTATCAGCTAGTTGGCAGAACCGGAGCAGGTCCTTCCATTGGTGGGTTGTGATTAGCCGGATCAACTCGCATCAACTCTCCCGGGTTTGTGGGCAGAGCAGCGGCAAAAGCGACTCGAAAAGGAAAAAGTTTTCTGCCATGCGGTCGTCGGCCCAGGCGAACTGCACCGGGTAAAGTCATCCCGAGCGTCATGGACTCACGTCAGGACGAACTGGATAGAATGGGCTACACTACAAAGCCCGGTGGCCTACTGAGCGTTGTGCATGTCCGATGCTTTGCTCTAAGATCGTACCGAAGGATGAAAGTTTTCGTCCCGTTCCTGTTGATCTTGGATTTTTGTCGGATTAGTGCATTCTTCCGTAACGACGGGGGTTACGAGCTACCACGAGGACCGAGTGCCGTTCCGGTGCGTTGCCTCTTTGCATACAGACATCACTTCCGGTGGGCAATCAAGTAAAGGCACCGAAATTGAACCACAAATGCTGCTGCAGCTGCAGCTGCACAACTATGCAGCAACAAAGTTGGCACCGTGTGAGTAAAGAAAGAAGAATTTATGTTTTGCTGGCTTGTAAGTTTTCAATATAACACTGAGGACGAATGCAGTGGTGAGTGCCAAGGAAACAAAGATTCCTGAAAAACTACAACCTCAACTTTCTTGCTCTTATACTTCCATTTAGTGTTGGTTATCGGGTTTTATTAAGGTTATAATAAATTTAGTCATACATTTTCTTTAACAGTTTACCCATTAGGCTAAAAGTTACAGCTATTTTTGTAACAGCTAATTAAACTTTCTTTCTTGCATTTCTTGCAAAAGTTTTCATCTCTCCAAGAGTCGTTTCACAAATAAAAGGTGAAAGGGACAAAATTTAATTATAACGAGCAATGAAAAGCTAAAGAAATCATAGTTAACAGATAAATTAACTGAAACAAGACAATGTAAACTGCATAAAGCGATCAAATTTATGGTACGTGACTTTTTGTGCTTAGGTCTCGCTTTTTGGAAATTAATTCTTCACCAACATAAGGGCTTTATCCTTCCCGTGATGCAGCACGGACATGTTGAGATGATTAAAGATTCTTTTAAAAAAAAAAACCCACATAAAACGAGGGACAATGTCTCTTTTTTAGCCACCACCGCGATCGTGTCCCGTACCTAACTCGCAAAAGCTCAGAAGCGAAACAATTCTTTACGCTTTCTGTTTGGCGCTCTGTGTTTTTTTTATTGTTTAAGGATTGAAATACATCAAGCCGGTTGTGAATATACTCATTAACCAGTCAAACCCTGCTCAGCACAGATTCGCGCTGGCATTTTATAGCGTTTTGGGGAAACCCGGGGAAAAAGAAAATACCAGCTAAAGGCTACCTACCCCTTTTACAGTCGTGCATTGGCTCGTGGCAAAATCCTTCGGTGCGGTGGCTGGTTGGGACGCAAAATAAATCCAACAAACACAGCCAGCCGGCTTTGAGAAGCAACGAGGGTCAAATGAAACAATGTTTCCGACGAATATTTGCTTCGAAGGACAGAGAAGATATAGCGAAGACAGAAAAAAAAGCTTTGTAATTTTCTCACAATGATGCTTCTTTGTACGGTTACTGTGAATCAATCAACTGTAGCGGGGAAAAAAAAACAGTTGGCGAAAAATAAACAGCTTTGTATTGTGGGCGAACTTTTCTGAACGGGGGTTTTTCGCCTTAATGGCGCCGCTTTGTTATTGTTTCATTATGAAGAATTTATGGTTTGAATTTTTATTCGAGGTTTTTGGGGTGCATTCTGCTAACCCGCTATGATATGATTTAACTTACTGCACACAAATTCAGTGGAAGGAAATCATAATTTCCTTTGTTAAAACTTAACCAATGCCAACGTGCAACGCTGGTTTTATTGCGTCGCCATCGTAAACCCTACAAGGGAAGAACTGTTTTGGTGTTCTAGTTCATAGTATTATCCACTGCTTTTTATTGTTGTAAAACAATTGTTGTTTATTGTTTTTTTCAGACTTTCTGGCTAATAATAAAGCATTTTTTTCTTACGTGTCTCTTTAATTGATGTTTGTTTTAATCATGTCGAACGGCCTGGCCGTATTGCTTATTCTAAATTACAATTAAGGACTTATTCTAAATTACAAAATTACCAATCACATAGGTTGGGAGACACTACCTCGTCCTAACCGTGAAAGGGCACCTTATCCCGGGTGTGCTCGATTGTTATGCTGCAAGTGGTTCCGTCATCCTAATTCGAGGGTCCGTTCATAGCTAGGGTCTGTATCGAACACCATATCCCGGGTGTAATTGGACGATTCGATGTCAGGTGTTCCAAAATCCGTATGCGATGTCCAGATTCAAGCGAGGGTCTTTATCGTAGTCCATGACTCGCGCGGGTTCTGGAGCTTGGAGCTCTACATGGGGCCTCCTAGTCGTTACTTGCTGTCTCGCCTGTCGAGTGCGTTGATCGGTGCAACTGCTCCGTACCAAACCCATCACAAACCGTACTCAATCACTCTTCCTTTCATTCAACCATTCATACATCATCATTCATACAAGCGAGGTACAACACATATAAAAGACAGACAAACAGTAGGAGAACAGTAGGAGAAGGGAGTGGAGATCACACTAAGAGGCCATTCGCTCGGCAAAAAACAAAGATTACCCTCAGGTAGGCCTCGTCTTCGTCTCCCAGCAAATCCCGAATAGGAACCTCAGGCATCCTTCCAATGCCCTCAACTGCGTCGAGCAAGGCGGGCCGCGCACCCTCGTACTCCTCACAAGACCATAGAAGATGATCTATGTCGTGGTATCCGAGGCCACAGCCACAAGCTTTGGAGTCGACCTGTCCTACACACTGGAGATGGGCGCCCAATGTGAAATGGTTAGACCTAAGTCTAGACATCATTCGAATGAACGCACGATCTCCAGAGATGCCATGGAACCAGAGCTTCAAGCTAACTCGGCTAGTGATCGAATATAAAAACCTCCCGAACTCATCTGTGTCCCACATACTCTGCCACCGAGCCATGCAGAGAGACTGTGAGACACGCATGTGCTCGGGCCTATCGAAAAAGGACCCTTCCGAAGCACCTTTTTTGGCTAATTGATCTGCCTTTTCATTGCCATGGATACCGCAATGAGAGGGCAACCAAACGAGAGAAATTCGGAACGATTTCTCAAACAACGAGCTTAAGACCTTTAAAATTTCTACTTTAATTGTTGTTGAAGTTACTGCAATGAAGTTGGTAGTCAAGGGAGCAACTAATTGTGAATATTCTTAAGTAGTTCTGGACATTATATTACTTCAAGAGACTGTCTGGCCCGGTATATCCTGTACTTTTAATATAATAAGTATATTAAGCTTCCTAGACTTATTTATCCTATAGCTTGCTAGGGCCCTCCATATACCTCAACCGATCGCGAGAACCTATTTCTATTCTTTATCGAACAAATAGTTCACCTGATCCTGAGTTTATGTAAACGACGTAGCTCAATGTCCTGTACAATCCTTCACCACACTTCGGTAACATTTGGTTTGCTACTCTAACATAGTTCTCCATTAGTACTACTTCAAACAACTCATCTGCTTCTTGCTAAGCATAGATCGATCAATATGTGATGTAAGCATTAATCTGTTAACAATTGTTTAACTTGCAAATTATTGTGTTAAACATCGTCAAATGTTTTTTTTCCGCTATTTCTTTATCACTCATTAATTCAAATTATGCTCACTACCCTACACCGACCGTCTTCTAACGATCAACTGTGAGAAAGAAGCTAACAAAACCTTTTCTTAATTTATCCCCAAAGGATTATTCGTCCAGCAGAAGCGCAACTAATGTCCTTTTTGGATAAAATCTAATGTACAATCTTACCTTTTACTCACAGCCTATAACCGTAACCTTGGCAAACATTTAGCAAATAATTTCACTTTTCCTGCATTTGTATTTGACTGTTTTATTTTTCCTCCTCGTTTCCATTTTTACTTTTAAACGTTCAAACGTACCAAAAAGGTTTGTTTTCACCTCACCGTCTTATCATTTCGCTCAAAGACTACAACGAAAAAAAAATGGCCACGATCATTTGGAAAGCTTATCCGCTTTGCTTTGCATTATCGCTAGACGAGAAGGACACGGGTGAGCAAAACACCAAAACGGAAGCATCTCGCATCTCATGCGTACCACACCACACAGCTAATGCGTTTTTTTCCTGCGCCCAGCTAAAAAACGGGCTGCTGTGATAGGGAGGATTTTCACCGCACCGTTGCTGCTGGTAACCGCTTATGTTCAATTAGTGTTCAAAACGGTGCAAATGGGCTATAATTAAGCGGTGAAATAGCTGACCTATAAACAACACTTTTAGACACCGCGACCGTGTCTGTTCCTGCCCTGCACGGAAACTGTCCATTTTATCCTTTACCGCCATAACAGCTTTGAAGTGATGCGTATCGCTTTGAAACGCCCAGAAATGAGGATAATTTTTCTCTGTAATGAGATAGGTTGGTGGTGATTTATCGCGGCCCGTTTCTGAGCCGGGTGACTCATTTTAAATGTGGTTTTGTTGGGGCGTTTGAAAATTAAAACGATATACCATACCTGGTCTTGTTGTTCATGTCATCATTTGTTTGTTTTTTGTGTGATGAAGTAATCACATTAGTATAAGTATTTTAAAAATATATGCTCCTTTATTATCGGAAACAGCGTTAATAACCTCTTACAAAGTTTGTACACTTTCACAAACTTTCAAATCGGTTTTTCGGGAACATATTTAAGTAAACGATGTAATCATTGTAATTACACAATTTAGTTTACTACACAATTAAATAATGTATTATTGACATAATATTACCAACGTAGTAGATTGAAGTTTTCACATATTTTTGCCAATTTAGTATTAAATACAACATCTTAAGCTAGAAAACTCAAAAATTACGCCTACAGATAGGCAATGTGCTTAGCACAGGGTATTTCGGAACTCTAGGAATAGATCATATTTTGCCAAATGCCTTAGTAAATAATGTACTATTGTAATGAGCTTGTATTAAAAATATGTTTGTAATTTTAAGTTTAAGTAGTTAAGTTTCAAATCTTTTATAAGTCAATCACATCGAAACGATCCGATGAATTATCAGACTGAGCTACGCAGCACATTCTTAGGTGATCAGTTTTATTCTCTCAAGGTATTAGTCAACTTTACATCAACATTATACAGCCGGCCTGCATGTTTTGTACATGAAACCCAAAGAGATTAAAAAAATGAGAGAATTTTAAACACAATCTGCCAGTAAATCAAGTATTAATTAAAGCTGATGTTAGAGTCTGTGAAATGTCATTAGAAGGTGTGACCGTGCAACTAAATCAAACTGAATGATCTGTATTTTCTGATCATTCTTGTCTAAACTAGCTTAACGTTTCCTTTTTAAAAATAAATAAGCACAAGCATTCTTATTTTCTTCAATTTGTACACGAACTTTAATACTCTATTCGCTGGCTAAAATCAGCATACTTCATCGTCCAATATTAATGATATTGGTAGAGTATTAAAAAAAGCATATTCTTCCATTAAGCCGCACAAGATTTTTACATACTTTAGCTCAATTGATGCAATTTCCAGCATTCTGCGTTTGTTTTCGCTTGTTCATTTGCGACCCCCTGAAAGCTGATTAAAATCACAAGTTCGCCTTGCGGTGGCAATTATTTTTGCTACCGTTGTTAATTATTGTACTATGCTGCATTATAATGCGGATCAGTTTTCCACACACACACACA
>KZ061845.1:286571-304741 GCA_002091835.1 Anopheles maculatus
TTCCCATTCCCAAACATTTGCCAAGCACTTGCACAGGCCGGTGTGTTGAGACACACACCAAATGTACCAATTCATTACACCGGAAGCTGTTGTTCCATTAGCAAAATTGGTCAAACACGGGGGAAAAATACTTTCGTGCTGTGCTCGTGGTTCGCCGGTCATCCTTCGTCATTCGGTGCTAACTTCCGGAACAAACACACACACACAGACTCTTGCCCCATACTTAAACAATAAGTCGCACTCACCGGCAAGCACTTTCGCATAGACCGGTATTGCACAGACGACATGACGGCCATCTGTGTGTGTGTGTGTGTGTGTAGAGCACAAGATTAACGGTTCGGCTCCCGGGAAAGGAAATGAAGATAATCAACCGAACGGTTCTCGGTTCTGTCGACCGAAACGATCCACCAAATCAAGCACCGGCGAAAAAGGGGTAGTGCGAACGAAACTGCGAACGAATAAATAGCTTCAACTTACGCCTAAAGACGCAATTCCCGGGACGCACAAAGGCACAACAATATTCCCGCCCAAGTGGAACCGGGAATGGTTGGTGGGACCGAGGAATCGTAGCAACTAACAGTGACAACAGTTTCCAGCTCGCGCACTGATGCTGATGGGGAAAAATAATTAAACCAAATCTAGGACCAACAAAAAAAAACACGCTCGAATTGTCGCTGTTTCGCTGTAAAGTGTAACAAATGCGAACAAGCGGACGGTTACAATTTATGTTGTAAAATAAGCGACACAAAACACACAACAACAACAACAACAAAATAAAACCGGCCGCGTGATTTCTCTTTCTGTTTCTGTAAAAATTGTCCCCCATTTACAGGGAAAAGGGAAAAATAATTTGCACTATTTTTGGTCTTATTTTTTTCGGTTTCTTTCGGGCCCGAGAAAGCCTACAGAAAGCACAACCGATGGAGACGCCTGGTGGCGCACAGGTTTCGGTGACGCGGTAAGAAATTTATGTTTCAATTTATTGCGTAACACGATTAGTGACTTTTGCACCTCGCTACGCGAGTCCGGAATGCTGCCCTGAAACGTGGCGAGTACGGAGCTACGCTGTAAAGCGTAGAGACGAAAAACAAAAGAAGACAGCACAAGTAACGAAGGAATGTGTGTTTCATTTCTTCCCGAGCTTCAAATTCTACCGTCCGGTGGTGTGGTATTTTGCCGGAGAAATGGCAAACCCCGGGCTGGGGCAACCGTAGCTGAGATTATCAGATTACACGACAAACGACGATTGCGAGTCGAGTGACAAATCAATCCGTGGGCTGACCCGCCAGCCATTCATCCGGGCGCAAGCGGCAAGCGTTAAGCTTGGTGGATTTCACGGTGCCCTGGGTGCTTCACCGCACGTCAGCGCAATAGGCACACGGCACTGTGGTGGAGGTGGGGAGGAGGAGGAGGAGGAGGAGGGGTAGAAGGGAGATGGTAATACGAGACCCCCTCCCGGCCGATCGACTGTGCGCTATGGTTTGGCTTAATTTTCTCCTGTTTGAAGCCGGCGGGACGTCTTCATGAGCGTTCGCTACGAGGTGTGCGGTTCGACGAAACGAGACCCGGGAGATGGTATTAAGTTTATTATGTTGATGGTCGATAAGGATAAGCCGTAGCCGAAGTACATCAAACGGAACGGAGCATTGCTGCTGTCGGAGGTCTGATTATCGGCCAGGCCGGGAAACAAAATTTAAACGCTGATGATTGAAAAGCTAAGCACCCTATTTGAGTGATATCGATTTCTGTGTGATCTGGTAATGTGGTTGCGAGATCGTGTCCAAATTGAAGCGACACAAAGTGATTGATGTGGCTTTGCTTCGTGGTTTATCCTTTCGTTCCAGCTTGTTTAGATTAATTTATGACAAAATAACAATCTGCAAATGTATCCTTTCTTTAATGATTCCCTTCCTATAATGCACACCGATCAGTGCGTTGCCCAACATTATGCTCTCGCGCCTACAAAATAATGACGCATGAAATGTAAATCCACCCCGGCCAATTTTTGGTGCTCAAACAATTTTCCAATTAATTGCTCAAACGACCGGACAAAGCATTAATAATTCACAGCAGAACAATTCCAGCTGTGTGCTGACCAAAGCTTCGTTCGACTTTTTTATACCGAGCAGCTTGAAGCGTTGCGATGAGTAATAAAACACCACAGGGCAGTGTTAAAAAAAGCAGGAGCAAATAACTTTATTTCGACAGTCATTTGCTTTGTTGTTCGTTGAAAACCAAAAAAAAAAACTGATCGGAAAGTTTTTTTTCCGCTCCGTACTGGTTCATGATTTTCACTTTTCACAATTTGTACTTTGTGTAATTCTCTCGCTAGACAGCTTGTTAACCTCTGTACGCAGCAGAATTGAAGCGGTATTTCAATTTATTTTAATTTATTTATTGTACTCATTTTGTTCCTCTTCAAAACCGTCCAAAAAACATTCAACTCATTCCCGGGCCCCGGTTATTGTTTCACGCTTAAAGGGTGCAAAATAAATCAATCAACAAACAAAAGTTCAATTATGCTTAAAGCTCTGGTTGCTGCTCTGACGTCGGGAAGCGATAAATCAAATGTCATTTAAAGAAAACCCGCACCCGATACAACCCCTTTTCCTTATGCTTTAAGCGCGTTACTGCTTCGTCGTCTACAGTGGCTTAATAACGAGCAGGTTAGAGCAAAGTTTTATTGCGTAAACAGTGGTCGAAGCTAAATATCGTCTCCCGTTATCGTCTACGCAATCGGTCCGACCCTTGGCCCGAATCCATCCTCTCTTGTAGTCGATAAATGTTCTACACCTCTCACCGGTGCACGGTTGTGGAGCACCTGGCTGAAAAAGAAGACACCGATAACGATGGCTACGAGTGGGACCATTCGTTAAATATTTACCCCCGCCGTTCAGCCAAATGGAGCAAAGTTGCGTCCAACAGAGTTTGTTTGGAATGTTGTTTGCTTGCCCCACAGGCATTGACAATTTGTTCTTTTTATTTTGTCCCTGTTCTATTCTTGTCCTTATTGCCTCCCGGGCAGCTTCAGGTGAAACTTCAAAACCGATGATTACGATCATTCGTAGCAGTCGGCAAAAATCGGGACAAATAATCGATCCTTTTGTCGGTGAAGAGTTGACAGAACAATGCACCGGTATTGGAACAACAAGAGGGCGAAAAACAAAAATGGAAAGCGAAACCTAAAAACAACCACTCAAACATATTTCATTTCCATTGTTAATCCACCGAACAATACTTGAAAGCATGTTCCGAGTCCGTGTCCTTTTGTGTGTGTGTTTCTTCGCCGTGTGTTCGCCTCCATCGTTCACTGCTGGTCGGAGTTAAGGGGGTAATTGTTTTACGATTTGATGATGATTAATTGTACATCGTTTCCGTTCGCCAAAACAGCCAAAGGTCCTGTATTCCGTTGACCGTGCTGTGTCGTCCCAACGCCGTACAAGTTACTCTATGTACGGTGCTTCGGTGTTGCTTCATTCTTTAACCTTCTGCTAGACGAACCGTGCGTTAGCTAGGGAAAAGCTTCCACGTGGAAGACGAAAGTTTTGCGCCCCCAAATATTCACAAACACCGAGCCAAGGGAGCCGAAACCCAACCGATCCGATACGTACCGTGCTGGCAAATCCGAATCCGGACCGGGGAGAAAAGTTAAGCCGATAGCCACCGGAAAGAAAACGGTGGACATGAAACGGACCGCCAACTTTCACACAAAACCGGGAATCCTTCGAATGTCCTTCGAAAGGATGACCTTGTCGCATTTTGAAAATTTTCCATCAAAAACTTTTCGGTTCCCCGTTGTTGTTTTTTTTTCTCGCCGTCAATCTGCATCCGGGAGTTTTGTCCGGGCGTGGCGTGGCGTTTTGTGCTTGCGTCGGGTTCGTCTTTTCGCGTCCAGCATCCGTATCGGGGGTTGACTTTTTGCTGCAGGAAAAATCCCATCAAGTTGTGGCGCGCAAGTTTATTGTTTGAAGCTAAGCAAGCAGGGGGGTGGGGAAAGGGGGCTAGCTGTGTGGAGGTACAGGTAACGGTGGGCGTAAAGGTGTACAACGGCAGCGGAAACAACGTCAGCGAAACAACCTCCGGTACACCATAAATTAAAACTAATTGTTTCACGCTGGTTTTGCACGCCGGGAAGAAGATAAGCTCACCGGGATCTCACCAGTGGGGCGTTCGGTTTGGGGAAAGATGCGACGATGGTTTCGGTTGATGGTGTTGTGCCACATTTACACGGTTTAATAACTCTTTTACATTTAATGTAACAGTAGAAACATGAAAGCCTTTTTGTTGCTATTTTTCATCCCACGTACATGAACATGAAAAGAAAATTTAATAAAAACTGCGTTGTAGAACTGTTTCTTCAAGTCGAATTAACTGCATGAACGATTCGAAAAAAAAATGCTTTACCGACGTTCAGTGTCCGTAGTTTGAACTAAATATCACTCATTTAATTATAGTTTTGTTGGAAAAGCAGCAGGGAAGTTATATTTCCAAAGATTAAATTTTCTTGCATCTGTTTGCTCCATTTTTGAGGACCCATTCAAGACTTTCTAATTTCGTTTTTAACCTTAGTTTAGCCTAAGGATTTGATACTGGATCTTGCCTTATGAAAAACTGAAGCTGTTTTTTTCTTTACCATCCGAAAAGCCATTATAGTTTAAGAATGTAAATACAATTTTATACTTTAATTTGAGTAGATCTTTGTTATGCACATAACCCGAGTAGCACAAACAAAATTTAACACGATACAGTTCTTTAATCTTCAAACAGGAAGTCAAGAATTTGCTGCTCTATGTTTGCTTTAGCCGTTACATCAACTAATCAACTTTAAACCGTTCGGCCCGGATGATCGAGGCTGCCGGAATATCCGGTTCGATGAAACACTGCTGTCAGCTCCATACTACTGTTTGAAAAACAACAGTTACTTCTTCTTTCGTGGCCTGCTCCTAGGGAGCACGTCGAATAGACATGGCCTGGTGTCCAATTAGTTTCCAGGAAACTCGGTCCATGGCTGCATTCCTCCATCCCCGGCTGCATCCGATATCCCTCAGGTCTGACTCCACTTGATCCAGCCAACGAGCTCGCTGTGCTCCTCTACGCCTCGTGCCGAACGGGTCGCTGACGAGCACTTTCCTGGCAGGGCATGAGTCCGGCATCCTCATCACGTGACCCAACCAGCGTATCCTTCCGGCTTTAGCAACCGTCAGGATGTCTGCATCGTCAAACAGCTCAGCTAGCTCGTGGTTCATTCTCCTTCTCCACACGCTCTGCTCGCACACACCGCCAAAGATAGTCCGCAGCACCCGCCGTTCGAAAATGGCGAGTGCATTGGCGTCCTCCGCCAGCATAGTCCAGGACTCGTGCCCGTAGAGGACTACCTACCGTATCAGAGTGCGATATATGGCGCATTTCGTGCGTTGTTGGAGTCTTCTGGATCTCAGGAGTTTGTGGAGTCTGTAGTAGGCACGATTCCCCTGAACAATGCGCCTTCGGATTTCGCTGCTTACGTTGTTGTCCGAAGTTACGATCGTGCCAAGGTAGCAAAACTCCTCTACTACCTCGAGATAGTCGCCGTCAACTAATACTCTGCTTCCGAGTTGTGCTCTACCACGGTCAGAGCCTCCGGCAAGCAGGTACTTTGTCTTCGTCGCATTGATCCTCAATCCAATCCTATCGGCCTCGCGTTTCAGTCGGGTGTACGCTTCGCACACCGCCGCAGATGTTCGCCCGATGATGTCGATGTCATCCGCGAAGCCAAGGAATTGGAGAGACCGGGTGAAAATCGTGCCCCGGATGTCGAAGCCCGGGATGTCGAAGTTCTATAAGCTGGTGTGGTAGCGATACTGCACTGGTAAGGTATGGATCCGACGCCTCTTGAAGGTCAACAAAGGCTCTCCATACCCTACTTCGACTCAATACGTCCCCGGCGTATAGAACGGTAACATGTCTCCCAACCCCTGTCTTGGGGAAAACCAACCCCTTGGGAAGATGGGTGATATGGCTAAATTGAGCGGAGGAGAACAACTAGCGTCTGTTCTCCATGTTAGGGGCGGCTAGCTGTCCTTTCTGTCCTGGCTTCCTACGGGACTTTAAACAGCTAGGAAGCGTAGGCCCTCCGACGAGACAGGGGGCTGGGGGAGAGGCCTTGCAAGCCACCCCCAATACTACCGCAACGAATAGTAAACAACAGTTATAACAGCTCAAAAAGATGGAAGAAATACAGCAGCTAAAACTGAAGATGGAAATATATTAAAAAGGTTTAATTATTTAAATAACAAACAGTACAATTTAAAAATGACAAATGAATAGAATTTACAAGCACAAAAAAACGCAAATTATTCAGAATAAATATCAGCAAATAATGCAAACTTTCCTTTTGTATGCAATGCAGTCCTTTTTTTTACATATCTGTGTTGCTCTTTTGTATCTTCTAACGTACAACATCGAATCGATTATTTAAGGCATCAGCTTCATTTAGCCTTATATAAATACATTAAGGGCTACATTGAAGTTCTCTTCGGAAAGCTGATTAAAATACTAGGAATTTAGTGCGAAACCATACTCCGACCGGCAGGCAGACGATAGAGCGAGCTAGAGCGAGAGAAAGCGGAGTAACACGCCATTTTTGCTTGTTTTTCTTCATTTTAACAGAGTGTTTTTTTTCTCTCTCGCCCTGCCAGACATAACGAAATGTAGTACAAAATGTCCACCGGCAAGAAAATGCGCGCTGGGTGGGAAGGTGTGTAGGTAGAGCGGTTGGTGGGTTGGAGTTTTTCTTACGGGGTGAAACATTTCTTTAACTTTTTTCCTTTCGTTTTACTTTGCTGCTTGTTTTTGCTTACAATTACACTTTTTTGTATGAGTTTCCTCGTTTTTTCCTACGCCTTTTTTTTTGCTGTAGTTTCGCTGTCAGTTGTGGGATTGTTTGTTTAGTTGTGTAAACGCCGACACTAAGAAGCGGAACTACAGTATTACGTATTGCTGTTGGGGAGGAATGTGTTTTTCTGTTGTTGTTGATGCTTTTTTCAACTCAAACTACGAGTAACAGTTGTACCAAACGCGTCTGTCAACAGCAACACTTCTGTAGATTTCGCATGTCTTACGTTTAATATAGCAACACAAACATCAGTTGTCGTTGTTAAAGTGCGGGGTTTGAAGGTTTTTCTACACCAATCTCTACGCCTGTCAAGATGAATCTTGCACTGTGAGGAGAATAAGCCACACAAGAAGCTTTTAACGCGCGTGATAAACAGTTGGTTTTATTGTGGGCTGTTAGATTATATTATTAAGAACTGAACTGAGATTTAAAAATAATTTTATTAATGTCTTTCATTAATAAGAAGCAATTTTAATTAACTGATGTCGAACGGATTACAAATTGAACCTACATTGGACGGTTCTATGTCGTGTTTCTAAGCAATTGCATACTTTCAGGAGCTTCGAAAGCCAGAATCTTGCGTCAGACGAATTGCTTCATATGCAATGTAGCTGAATTTAACTGCTTTCTTTTCAAATTTTGTGTTTCAATGCACGGTTAGCCCCCTCAAAAAAGGGCTCTCAGTTCATTTTGTAGAAATGAAAGAACTTCCATCAAATAAGAAACAAAAAAACATACCAATCGAACAAATGTGCAATGATTCGTTCCGGAATTCAATCCTTCCGTTCGAAAACCACACACGACTCTATTTTAAACTTTTGTCCAAAAAACCACACCATCCACTGAAGTGAAGTGAATTTTTGCACCGTACAACCGTGGACAGTATCCCGAAAGTCCAACGAAAAACTTTTCCCTTTTCCCTTCGCTTTTCTTCCCGGTTCGACAACCGGGGCGAAACTTTAATCGTTTGTCTATTTTGTCCCTTTTCGATTTCTTTACTCCATTTTGGCTTTTCTTTGTTATCACAGTGAGGAAGTAGTGATTGCGGAATGCCATCACTCGGCAGGCTGACTATGGGAGACCTAACCCTATCTTGCTGCAAAGGCTTTGCGAGCTTCAATCTGCACCGATCAATTGGATGGAAAATTTGATTTTTTGAAGTAAAAAAAAAAAGGCAACAGCCAATGTTGGCGATCACTGGAGTGATCGTTCCCAAAAAAAATGGTCTTCTGATGTTTTTTTTTTGGTTTGATGATGGAAGCGGAGTATGGGAGATGGAACATTCAAAGGCCTACATTCCTTTACTTGGAACGATTTCATCAGTTAAACAATAGACCAATTAGTCGCTCATGCGAAAAGTTGATCAGTTCGCGGACATGCGTGTGGATATGTAGCTGTAGGGTAGAGCTTCATGGGCTCTTGAAGCGCAACGGTCCGCTGGAAGTGTCGCACGGGGTCGGAAACAGCCGGACATCCGGATCCGGCCGCGGAGCCACGAATCAAAATCCGTCTTCAAAGTGACAGAAGACGAATTAGAGCAAGCAGCAATTCAATTAAAACTTTGCCTTTATCGAACACTGTCCGCCAGTCGCACAGTTGGTCTGTCGGCTGACGTTTTGTGCTTGCCCGTCGTGCTGTGGTCAGTTGTGTGCGTGTGTGTGTGTGTGGCGTAGGGATGCATTCGTACGTGTGATTGTATGTGGTGTTGAGGAAAATTTGTGGCTAAAACGAAATTCTTTCCTCGATGGGTTTGTTTTTTGTTTGGCTCAACACTTGTACCACTCGTGTGTGCGTATTTGTGCATCTTGCTCATGTTTGCAGCAACTTTAAGATGAATTGCTTTTATATTTTGCTTCGTTGGTGTTTGAATCCGTGTTAAAGCGGAACTTTAGGATGAATGGTAGAAATACCTGTACTTTGTTTCAACACTTCCGATTTTTTTGTCTGTTTTCATCTTAATTGTTCAAAATAAATGTTAAAAGCATCGCAATTATAACCTATTTTGTTGCACAAAGCATCAGCAAAATTAGAAACGAAAGAAGATGCTCAAAGACGCTCATGATTAGCCTGCCCGGTAATGTGAGCCAAGTGAGCGAACCAGCAACCGGGCGCCTCCATTCACCATTGGAAACGCACCATGGTATCGGCAAGAAGTTAAACGAGTTGGCCGAACTCTATTTAACTTCACTCACGTCAAATAGTTGGACAAGTCTTATCATTCAGCAAGAGGTCGAGTGAAGCAAGCAAGCAAGCAAAAAACAACTTAAAACGGCATCTAAAAACAATCCTCCTGCCGAGCGAATTATAAACTGTGGCCGGAAGTGTAGGACAAGAAAGCTAACTCGAATCAAAATCCAGCGAACCGTAGCTGTTTGGGTGTAGTGCGAGCGTAATTTTAAATTTAAGTTTTCGGTGTTATTTTAGCTCTCGCCCGCTGTACGTTATAATTTGTTTTCCAGCACGCTTGCTCTTCCGGGCAGAGTTATGTGTTTCGTGTTCCGTTGTGTATGGGGCTATATTTTGAGTCGGATAACTTTCACATCTTTTTCCATCACCATTTTCATTAGGTTCCTTCGGTAGTTTTGTAGTGATTTCGTTTGTTTTGTTTTATTTGTTCGTCCTTGTTTTCTGGGAAAGGGATTGTATGAGTGTGTGTCTGTAAAGTATGATGAACAGCACAGTCTATTTGAGGTTGACGGAGAACACAACCAGCTCTATCAGTGCTAGTGGAAAAAAGTGATGGCACAAGAGAAAAAAAACGAAGAATGTACTAGACAACTATCGTTTGATATCGTATGTCAAGGGTTTCGGAAGCTGGCAAAGAAGCCCCCTCAACAAGACGAAAATGGAAAGAAAAAAAAAACATTCCACAACGCATAAAGGAACAAAACCATTTCTTCCGCTCCTATTGTCTTTCGGAGAGTTGTTCCGTTACGAACGATTGAGATGTCAGCTTTTCTCTGTCCTGGTTTTATTCTTGAGTTCAGTGTTTCATTACACTTACAAGGAAGAAAAAAAGAGAGTGAAAAAAAACGAGTAAAGCTGTAAAAGTACACGCACCGAGAAAATGGGTACAAATTTTCACTTCATTTGCAATGCGATAATGGTGCCAAATGGGTGAGCTTACGGTACCCAACTACACGTACCGATTGGTCGAACCGAGCGTAAATGCCTCTCTGCGTACATTATTTAATACTTTTTCCAGCAACCGATTCATGAGCGTTTCAATTGCTGACCCGGATGGGTATCGTAGTTTTTCTTTCTTGATGTTTTTTTTTGTTTTACCATACTCTTAAACATTTTCCACAATCTGAGGTTAAATATTTTCACCTCGATTCACATATTTTAATGCTGTGTAAGGTGCTCTTTAAGGTGCTTTTTTGTTTTGTTTTTATGAACAGCCATTGGATGTTTTCTATTTTTATGTGAATAAACATACACGAATAGAATATACACCTTTTCGGAACGAAATGTACCCCAGAACTATCATTAACTTACTGTACGGAAATAAGATGAAACCAAATCGGACGATCCCAAAACAATAAACTTCCGAATGAAGGTATAACTGTGTCCAATAAAATAGCAGAGAGACTCCAGTATGTTTTGTGTAAGATTTTATAATATTTGTCACGATGAAAAGATGTTTTTATAAATATAATTCTATGTAGTGTACTAATTATTAGTTATTTATTTACTTATCTCAGGGCAAATAACAACCCAAGTTACAGTGATTTCAATTGATTTACATAGAACAGTTATAGCCATCATACTGGACAAAGAGCAATTGAATATTGTTTTCAACCTATTAATTTTATTTCTGAGCGAATATCAAGGTTAATTTTGGTGACAGCGTACAATGCTAATCTCACAATAATCGGAGCTTAACAATATCTTCCCGCTTTTGTAGAATGACGACAAAAACTGGTAGGAGATAAATTCCGGACATCTAACAGTATTGTAGAACGCTTCTAAGGTAGTTGAAACTTACGATCCAAGTGTCTTAGTATCTATATTAATTAATCCGGAGCAATGTCTCGAGAAAGAACCAGAAGATGGATATTGTTATCCAAAATTCTACACCATTGTGTGACAAAGTTATTCATGTGAGAATAACTCATTCAGAAAAGTATCCACATAGTTTAACTTTCGAATCACTCAGTGGAATATTTCAATTTACAATCATATAATGGAATATTGCATTCACTAAGGAGAAAGTGGCAAAGTGGCTTTTCAGGTTGGTAATCAAATGTAATGGTTAAAACAGATTTTCTAACTAATTTTCATTTTAAACCAGCTCGAATATGAATGATACGGCGTGGTGATATCAACAAGCTAATTGTGACATTTGGTGATTGCAAAGCTCCACAGTCGGGTATCAATTTTCTACTAATTGAATGCAAGATTCCACTATATGGTTGCAAAGTTCCAAAATGGGATTGCAATACTTGAAACATTTCTCTCTACGAGATTCAATCTTTCCACCAACACCAGGAATTTGTTAACATTATGATAGTTAGGCTGCATTTTAGGCTTAAAAATTATGAACTGCTAATATTATGAACACAATCGTACGTTGGCCAAGCACAAAACTGAGGCTCTGTATTTTTTGTGTACCCAGTGGTATATTTATGTGTGCCGGTTTCAGGGGTTTTATACAGTGCAAGCAGGCACCAACTGTCTGTCTACGGCAGGCCGGTATTTACTCGTGAAAATAAGAAAATAGTATCACACCGGCCAAAAGGATGGATACAGAGCCAAAAGGAAACGAAAAAGAAGGGGTTAAAGCGGTTAAAAAAGCACACGGACAGTTCCGGAAAATACTAGAAGAGTGTATATGTATGGGTGAGGTTTTTGCTTTATCAATTTTCAATCGCCCATATATCGTCGTACCCGTGTGTTTTTCTTCGATACGGCTCACTAGGTCTTGGCCCCTAGAGGGAGGTTTTTTGTGGTGTTTTTGGTGTACACACACACACATGAACAGAACGCATCCAGGTTGTCTTAGGTAAGAATCGTTTTTGCAAGAACGCTCACACACACGCACACAAGGGATGGTAAACGTTTGCTCTGCTACAGGTGAGTGCGTCCGCTTCTGATTGCAGGTCTCCAATGTATTATTCACCACTCCACCCCAACGCCTCCTCCGCTAACTCTTTGTTTTGTGCCACCGAGGCCCACAGACAATGTTTATTCTTTCACTGTGTGTGTGTGTGTTTCGGCAAAGGTGCGGCCCAAAACACGACACGAAAAATTGGGATGCGACTGGGGTTAAAGTTGAAGATCGGTTCAAGAGCAACAAATCTTGCAATTCGTCCCCCGCCCGTTATCATCTCTTCCCGGGGTGCGCGTATTATGCGAGAAGCGACGAGTAAACAGGCATTCGTTAAAACAACCCACTCCCAAAGGCCAGCAGCAGCGCACACGGTTTGCTATACTTTCGGCGTTTCGTTGGTTGAGATTTTATGGTTTCCTCCATGTTTTTTCTTGTTGGTGTAGCATTCCAATACTGTCTTTCCCGTGAACGCTCGGTACACATGCAAAATGTCACCCCGGTTGCGTTTGCTGAAGGGTTGTTTTTTCTCCCTCCCGTCCTCCCTTCTTTCCTCTCTCTCCATTCCACATCACCACCGTTCCCTCGAGTACATTGCCTTTACAACGGCTTTGGTTCCGCCGTTGGCCCATATCCTTTTACCGTTTCAGATTTCTCTGACAGCGTTTCGGTGTGACATTGGGAAATGAAGAAAATTGAGCTGAGGTGGAGTAACAAAACTGAATAAAAAAAAAAATAGCCTGGCACTCCGCAAGGTTAAGGAGAAGGGGTTAAAGCGGTTAAAAAAGCACACGGACAGTTCCGGAAAATACTAGAAGAGTGTATATGTATGGGTGAGGTTTTTGCTTTATCAATTTTCAATCGGTCATATATCGTCGTACACGGGTATTTTTCTTCGATACGGTTCACTAGGTCTTGGCCCCTAGAGGGAGGTTTTTTTGTGGTGTTTTTGGTGTACACACACACACATGAACAGAACGCATCCAGGTTGTCTTAGGTAAGAATCGTTTTTGCAAGAACGCTCACACACACGCACACAAGGGATGGTAAACGTTTGCTCTGCTACAGGTGAGTGCGTCCGCTTCTGATTGCAGGTCTCCAATGTATTATTCACCACTCCACCCCAACGCCTCCTCCGCTAACTCTTTGTTTTGTGCCACCGAGGCCCACAGACAATGTTTATTCTTTCACTGTGTGTGTGTGTGTTTCGGCAAAGGTGCGGCCCAAAACACGACACGAAAAATTGGGATGCGACTGGGGTTAAAGTTGAAGATCGGTTCAAGAGCAACAAATCTTGCAATTCGTCCCCCGCCCGTTATCATCTCTTCCCGGGGTGCGCGTATTATGCGAGAAGCGACGAGTAAACAGGCATTCGTTGAAACAACCCACTCCCAAAGGCCAGCAGCAGCGCACACGGTTTGCTATACTTTCGGCGTTTCGTTGGTTGAGATTTTATGGTTTCCTCCATGTTTTTTCTTGTTGTTGTAGCATTCCAATACTGTCTTTCCCGTGAACGCTCGGTACACATGCAAAATGTCACCCCGGTTGCGTTTGCTGAAGGGTTGTTTTTTCTCCCTCCCGTCCTCCCTCCTTTCCCCTCTCTCCATTCCACATCACCACCGTTCCCTCGAGTACATTGCCTTTACAACGGCTTTGGTTCCGCCGTTGGCCCATATCCTTTTACCGTTTCAGATTTCTCTGACAGCGTTTCGGTGTGACATTGGGAAATGAAGAAAATTGAGCTGAGGTGGAGTAAGAAAACTGAATAAAAAAAAAATGGCCTGGCACTCCGCAAGGTTAAGGTAAACAGACACCTCTCACTGGTAGGAAGAATTCTTCACCGCGCGTCAGTTTTTGCGCTAGATAGCAATGGTATCGCAATCGCTTTGCTTAGGCAACCGCTGGGCAAATGTTTGAGCAAGCAGCAACAACACTGGTTTGATGTTGGAGCCTGCAGCTTTGTGCGATAGAGGGATCGGGCAAACACTTACGATACTCGTGCCTTGCTTGTGCGATGGTCATAGATTTTGAAACGCTCGCTGAAGACAGAAAGGCTACGTAATTTGTTATGTAGAATTTGGAAGAAAGAAAATAGGTGATTGAAATTTCCTGTAATAGAAGCTACAGTTTGGTTAAAGTTTGTTAAATATTTCAATAAGCTTAACATATCTTCCAATCGTTTAAGCGTTTTTAAGCAGTGGGTAGCAATCGCACGAGAAACTTTATTGATTCCTTACAATTTTTTAATTTCAAAAACCCTTTATCCCTTTAACCTGTCACAGCGATTGACGTTGACGATGTTAAATGTTACTTCTTTGAACTGATGTAAATTAAAAACAGACAAAATTCTTCCTAGGATACGTAACTAGATATTCAGTAACAAGAAAAACGTTGTTCTACGGAACATATGCAATCGGTGGATGCTACCGTTTCCGCAATCCCATCGACAATTTACGGAAGATTTCTCCGGTTCCGTAGTCGATTGGGGAAACCTGTCGATCTTAATTCGGCTCAAGGTATTTGTGGTACTGTCGGTTTGTTCTATTACAAAGAATATCAAATTCTGGATTGCTGTCTTCAGGCTATTGAAAAGAAAATGTATGATAAGTTTGGTCGCTGTTCGGCCATGTGATGGATCCTTCGTGGAAGATCTTATTGTTGAAAAGAGTTACGTGAGGTTATTCCGCAACACCGTAACAGCAAACAATAGTTTGTTTATTTTGCTTCCGAGAATCTCATGCCGATTGAAAGACATGTTTCAGGCTTTAACATGCTTCTAAATAGCTATTAACATTAGCAGGTCTTTAGAATCATAAGATTCAGGAATCAGGAAACAGAAATTGAACGTAGGATATACAATTTTAATAAGCAATTTCTTTTTATAATTCCAAAAAATGAAGTAACACTCTGCAAACCACAAAGAGAATCTTCATCTTAATCGCTTCCGAAATAGCTTTATCATCATGAATGTGTAATTTAAAGGTGGAACGAAAAACACATACAATGCATATTACGCTTCCCGTTTCAAGAGAAAAAAAAGAATAAAGCAATCGAGCGCTCAAAACACCAAATTTATCACGTTTTTTATCATTACGCCACTTTTGCCACGTATCGCATCGTTTCCAAAATCGAACGTCATGCTCAACGTAATGCTGTTTGCTTTCCTGCTTCAACCGCTTCGATTTGATTTTTAGTCAGCTTTTTTGTTGCCATTTTGCTTTCTTTTGCGTAAATCAAACCACTTTACTGTGCCATTTAAATTTAGCCTTTTACTGCTTTTTTTGTTCATTGGTTGTTTGCACTACCATTACCCATGACGGTTAAATGGTTCGATTTGATTTAGCTTTACCGCGTTCGTTGCACGATTGTGCTGCAAAACAAAAAAGCCGCAGTAGCGTACGGAACAGTTTTTCTCTCTGCAAGGACGCTAGAAGGTTTTTGCCAGCGAATGGCATTATTTGTTTATCTCACTTTAATTCGGCTGTGGGGTAATATGTTTGCAAAGCGGATGCTACAGGGAAGAGAATTTAATTTTTGATGGTTGTAGGACGATGCGGTGACAGCAGGATCGCGATCGTGTTGTAATTTATACGCGAAAAAAGACGATCGTTTGATGTAGATAAATATAATGCTTTTAAAGTGATTTAAATTTGCATCCTGCACGTATCGGGAAGTACAGATTAAATGATATAAGTGTAATGACTCGTTGAATTCTCTCACAAAGGACTGTTCATACAGTACTGCTTTTCTGTGTCATTTAAAGTTTTTAGCAATTGTTACGTTTTACCTTTTTTGGAATAGTTTTATAAATGTGATACACATAAAGTTGGGTGACGCTTGGTGATGTTTCATGAAGCTCATTTTGCAAATGGGTAGGACAACGACTTCTTTAATTTATTATAGTATAGGCCTGATATCTCCGCGATAACTGAGAGCGAAAAGGGCGTGAGAACATTGAAAATAGCGCCATTTAGTGAGGAGCTACTTAGTGAGGCCAGAGCTATATTGTAAAAGCAGATCATCATAATGCATTGTGATGGCAAAGCTCCTTTGCTGAGGACATAACTACTTGGTGATCTAGTGAAGGCAGAGTTACCTTGTGAGAACAGAGCTACCTAGTGAGGTCAAAGCTTCATAGTAAGGGTGAGACTACATATTGAGTAGGGAACAATATGGACTGGACTCTTGAGTAGGAAACAAGTTGGACTCTTACAATTACAGATATAAGCAATAAAAGTTGGCTAGGCTATGCATTACTGCGTCTTGCCAAGGGTTATTAATATGGATTTACATTTTTTAATCTTCTTCTTTCATGGCCTAACGACCTCTTAAGGTCATGCCTGCCATTTCTGGCTTACTAGACTAATTGATACCGCATAGTTGGTTAGTCAATCCTCACTATGGGGGAATGGCCCAGATGAGACTTGAACCCCGGTCCTGCCGTGTGAAGACCGGCGCCGCTGTCGCATCACCACCGGGCCGCGCCAACATTTTTTAATAAAACTCTTAATTTTAGTACTCTTATGTAGTTAGACAGCTTATTTTAAAACAAGAAACATTCGTTATTTATAATATCCCCAAAACTAATGAGAACCGAGTGAGCTGAGTTATCGTCAGGGTTCCCAAACTCGGACGCTTCTTTAATATTTAACTGTTAATCTAAGCCATTCTCAAACCCAAAGGCAATTTTGCATCATGCACTGCTAACTGTTTAAAAAAAAAGCTGTTTAAAACGGGCTGAATTGCGCAAAGTACAATTTCGTATGGCTTTGGGCTTACCTTTATCCAAAGGACCATCGTACTAGTTTTTATCTTTTCACCCTTCTCATTCATTCTTCTCTGTTTCTTGCAAGATCTCGCACTTATGTACTCCCGGGAGAGTTTTTTTTCTGCTTTTCAGCACCAAATCCACCACAGAATTTGAGATCCAAAGAACTCTTTCGATGGAAAAAAACTAAAATAAAAACAAAAACGCACCTTAAATAAAAAATAAAACGTAATGTACTACCCAGCAAAACTTTAGCTATGCCCATTTTCTAAATTAAAAAGTAACCAGTTAACCACGTTCCGATGAAAAGTGTACCCTTCTGTTCGTTGTCGAGCGAAAAGGTAGTGGTTTCTTCTTTTGTCCTTCTTTTTTTTTCCTTGGTCAAGGATGAGTTTCGTACGGAACAAGGGCACATCAGCATCCAGCACCCAGCCGGTGAAAGCTGGTGTGGGAAACTTTCGAGCAAAATTCGCACTCGTCTTGCTGTCCGGCGTTCTTTTTTTTCCCTCTGATTGTTGTTGCTCTACGACTGTTGTTAGCAAATGGCCGTTCAATGGTCGAAACCCGTGAACCATTATTTTACTTGTTTCGTTCCCCCCCCAACCCATTGGGTTACCTTCCCTGGCCGTCTGGGTTTGGGTTAACACCGGGGGAAAACTGCACTGTGGTAGTTTCTTTTCCCTGTGTTCCTGCCTTCTCCACAGCACAGAGCCACGACGAGAGTGCAATAATCCATTATTATTCCATTTTCTTCCGGGAATTCCGATGGGTTAACCACAGCCAAATGGGTTTTCGACGAGGCGCCAAGTTCACCCGACATGCTCCATTTTTGTTCCGGGCTCCCTGGGTTGCATTTGTGTGTGCGGTTTCGTGCACACGCCGGTTCCGTTCGTTGATGTTTCGAGCCCAGGGTTGGAGTGCATGATTGGCTCCATCGGCGCGTTGTGCAACGTTCCCGGATGGTGCACTGGTAAACGGTTGCATTGGGCTTAAGACGCAAGCGAAAAGATGGCCAAAACCTCGAATCCTGACTCTTCTCCCGGAATGGCAGGAATTCATTTTTCAACCATTACTACAGCAAAGCAAAAACGCGAAAAAAAAACCGATCGTGAAAGATTCCGCACCCCGGCGAGAGTTTGTGGCACGGTTTGCCACTGGACCTGGAGGTCGCGTGGACTTCATTTTGGTTTCGTTAGTCAGCGGAAAGTCGTGGAAAATGTACGGCGCGTGATACCGATGGTGAAGGTCACATCATTCTTCTCACTGCCGTGTGCGCTCCGGGTGACTGGTAGCAAGCGGAGTTTTCGGACCAGTGGTCAGCCGTTTTGTTGACGTTCGTACTCCGTTTTCGGTGGTTTCCGCCGCATTTTCACTGCATCTCAATCCATTCAACTAATGGACAGCAATGTGTGTGTTGGTGGTATTTTTTCTATTTTCCTTCTCCAAGAGTAAAAGCTACCTGGCGTACGGAAAATAGG